>VACF01002151.1:0-126636 GCA_006891605.1 Pleurozium schreberi | reverse complement strand
AGGCACGATGATAATGAGTAATTCAATAGTATCTCCAAAGACAAAATTGGTAATTCTACGGTTTCAAAGTCAGATATGATTTTTTGCCAATGCTTCTATGAGTAGAGCTAGAAATAACTATAAAATATTGCATTTGACATGAAAGTTGAATGCTTGCAAAAACTAGCATGTATGTTTGGACATTTACGTCTAAAATTGAAAAAAGCTACAAATTTGGGACAGCATTGCCACTTTTCTTTACAATTGCTAGCTATGGCATTGGAAGACACGTGTTTTTATCATTGCTAGTTATTGCATTGAAGTGAATTCTGATTACCATTCTCAATTATGGCATTGGAGGTAAATTCAAGACCTGTCCCATTTTTTATCAACACCCCCTCCATTTACCTCCAATGGAAATATGAAGATTTATATGAATAGTATAAAATGAATAGAATTTTCACATAGAAAATTCATGGTAATTATGCTTTGAGAAATGAAATTGTAAAAAATTAAGTAAAATCTTTTGAAATCTATTTTTATAAATAAGGAGATTTTTCCAATTTACATACATGCACTCTAGAAATGCTCAATTGCTTAAGTGGTCAAAAATGGGACGGCTCTCTTATACTTAGAGAAACTTTGAGCTGAAAAATAGATGCTCTATATAGAAATACAAGGAAAATTGTTTAAAATCATTGATCCATAATCTTCATAAGACCTTACAAATTTGAAGGGTATTTTCAAAGTGAATCACAATTTTCAAATAATTTTTTTATTTGACATGTTACTAAGTTCAATTAAGAATATAAAGCATAAATTATTCTATTTTCTATTCTATTTTGAATTTTTTCAAAATTCATAAATTTGCAAAGTTGTGGTCTTTTGAGGATAACATTGTGACAATAAAAAATACAATTCTTTTGAACTTTCTATTGGATGTTTCTTACTTGATCTCAAGAATTGTAGGGAACACTAAATACACATCATGATATTTATCATTAATATCTTTATTTTTGGAAAAAAATAAAAATTTTAAATAGTTATATATTTATTATTCAAGTATGATTTTTAAGGTATTCTTTAAGAAAATTATGTATTTTTCATTTTGATGTTTTCAATTATGAAAATACTAAAAAATAAACCCTTAATTATACAATTTAGACAAGAACATGTAAAGGTTGATTTTCAAAATAGATCCCTATTATKGTAAATTCATCCAAATCCAAAAAACTAAGAAAACTATTATCATAAACTTAATCCTACATTTAAGCACATCAAATATTCAACAAACATTTATAATGTTGATTTTGGGTGTATATACTTTACATGCACTTTGGAGTTAGGACCTCCATATGGGGTATCAAAAGTGTTGGAAGAAAAGTAGACCCAATTCACAATCATATACGGTGGGCTTCTCCAAATGTGCCATTGACCCAATACCGCCATCACCACTTTTGATGCATTTCCAAAATTAATATGCACCTATGCATAAACAATTTTTGAACCTCTATCAAGTTTTTTTCGACCATTCATAGCTTTTGCATGCGGTATAAAAATATATTTAGTTATTAGTAGGAATGCACTACTAACTTTTGAATTAAGTGTTGTTGTAATTGGGACTCATGAACCTCCATGTGTACAAATGAAAATATTTTTAGAAATATTTGTTGATTTTGATGGCTTATAAAGTAACTTTCTTGATGTAAGGCAACCTAATTGTTTAGGCAACCTACACAAAATAGTGAAATTAGGTTGCCTTCGTAACAATTAGGTTGCCTTCGTAACAATTAGGTTGCCTTACCCCAAGAAAATTACTTTGTGCAAGCCATCAAAGTCAACAAATATTTCTACAAATACTTCCATTTCTACGCATCGAGGTTTATGAGTCCCAACTACAGCAATAATTAATTCAATAGTAGTGCATTCTTGTATTGTACAATAACAATAAATATTTATATAATGTGGAATGTCAAGAAATTAGTGAGGAGAAACCTAATTTCAATATTTAGTGTAATTTCACTATTTTTTGTAGACATAGTACGGTAGTATAATCTTTAAGCGACCATTTAAAAGCTAATTGCATTTTCAAGGAAGCGAAACTCCTTGAAACAATTTTCAGTAAATTTTCATAGGAAGAAAAAAAGGAATTGGCATCTAATCCAAGTCATTTCATATTTTTTGGACCTTCGAGGAATTAGTAATAAATTTTTGAAGTTGTAGTGCACTAGTCACTAAAAGTAACTACCTCCTGAAATATACACTGGTGGTACATTGAAGAAAGAAAAATGTACCTCTATATCATGATCACTTTTTAAAGCATGGTCGCTTTTAGAGTTAGTTACCTTAGCAAACAATTTGAAGTGACAAAAACAAAGTGGAGTGAGTCAACTTTGGGCAGTTGTGGGTAGCCATGCATGGAAAATTGAAAAAAAAAGGTTGATTTTTTTTCAATAGGAAGTAAGCTTAACCCGTGTAGGATGTGGCGATCATGCTTGGGCCTTTGATTCCAGTATTTCACATTTTCGTGATGGTTCCCTTACGTATTGGACAAGATATGAAAAAATAAATACCTTAGCAAAGTTGTAGAGCAAATTATGAGATTAAAAAATAAAAATAAAAAATAAATGGATAGAAGCTATGCCTAAGTAAAGAACATGTTCTTCGTATACACAGTAAATACAAGTTCTTTTCATTAGATAACGATGGAAACATTGGGAATTCATGGTGAAAAATTGAAATGTGCAATTACAAAAAAAACAAGAAGAAAAATTTGAGGGGAAAAATAGGGGTTCTAAACAAAAACTACTGTAAGCAAGATTTGGTAAAATAATCTAATTGGGAAAATGGTAAAATAGTGATAAAATAGTTTTAAAAACATGACAAAGGAAAAAATGAAATTAGAATTACATAAGAAAAACAAAGAATACTAGACCAAAATGAAAATAAAATACTACAGGTAGGAATTGTACTCAATGTAGAACTTTAGACTTGATTTTGGCTCGGTAGAATAATTTTTTTCAAAAAACTTTGAGCTCAAAAAGGTAGGTGAATCACGCTAACTTTAATATCCAAAAGCCCATGTGTGATTTTGAGTCTCCAATTGAAAGTTTTGTACAAAATTAAGAGAGGATTTTGAAGGGACATTTTTCTTTCAATTGACATTTTCAAACACCCTCTTTGAAATTTGTCCATAACTTTTGATTGGGGGCTCAAAATCACAAACGGATTTTTGGAGATGAAAGTGGGCTTGATTTACCAACTTTCCATAGTTCAAAGTATTTTGCTATGCCTAAATGAGGTCTCAATTTCAGCATTGAACACAATTCCTACGCCACTTCACAATGAGTGGTCAAGCTCTCATCTTCAAATTGTCCCATACCTTTTGAGGATCCAAGCGGGACAGTGGATTCATTACAAGAACAACATAGTCTCCACCAAACATCTCACAATTGGGTTTGCTTCAATGTTGTGCTTTGCATTTTCTCTTGAAGGGTATTGTTGTTTTTCCCGGAAAGGGAGGTAGCCATGCCATCAAGAAAAAATTCAAACTATGAGAGCACATGTTTGTGACCAAGTAGGATCTTTTAGATTGTTGATTGTAGTTTGCATTTTTTTTCCGAAACATGTATCATTGTCTTCTTTGAAAAGGGAAGCAACCATGCTGTCTAGAAAATATACAAACTGCAAAAGCACATGTTTATGAGCAAGTAGGATGTTTTAGATTATCAATTGTACTTTGCATATTTTTTTGGAACATGCATCGTTTTGGAACATGTATATTTCTTTGATTTGATTTGTATTTTTGAAACAAACTAGGTTTAGGATTTTCTTTTCGTACAACCTGGATTCTTGATTTTATTTTTTGGAACAAAGCAATGTTTGGATTTTCATAAAAAGCTAAATTTTGGATTTTTTTTTCCCCATAACAACGTTTTTAAATTGTTCAATTTAGGTAGCTTGCATTCTTTTTTCAAACTAAATATAATTTTTTGAGACTTTTTGAAGTTCAATATTGATATTGAACATTTTATAAAATTTGGTTTATAATTCAATAATTTAATCATTTGTTTTAAGAGATGGTTTTCATATGTATAAATTATTATTATCAATATGATATTTTTTTTATGAATCCTAGAATTTTTATTCAATAAACTACCGTTCTTATAGATTTTCAATTTTGAAATGAATTAGCATAAAAAATTTCATGTTGATTTTTAAATGTTGACAACTAAAGTATATTTTTGCGTGGGCTACTTTCATAGTCATTTGAGCCATCTTTTGCTTGGCTATTGGTACGTTCGGTGCATATGTTACTTGCAAGTGGTGCAGATGTGTCAGTCCAAATGTGTGAGATAGGTGAACGACCAATTTGATATTTACTTTTCCTCCTTCTCCGGTGTGGTCTAGTATACTCTTTGTATGTAGAGCATCTAGAACCCATTTGCAGTCACAAATTTCTTGCCGCACCTTTTTATCCTCAAATTCACTATTGATTTCAAAATGGTGAAGCAAACTTGCAAGTGGTTGTTGTGTAAAAATCCAACCTCTAAAAGACTTGATTTAGGGTTGCTAAATATGGTAGAAGGACCCATAACTGATCAAATAAGCAATTATGGACATGATCTAGGGTGAGTGTTAGGCAAAGCAAATATTTCTAGAGGTGCATTGACTGAAATGATGGAAATTGCAAACACTTTGGTAATTTTATCTCGTACAATGAAATTACTATGAATTTTGAAAGGCCAGAGTTGGGCTTGACCCATGAGCAACATCTAAAGTAAGGTAGAAACACCCATTAGCGCACGTGTACCCAATCCGGTACCATAGACTACACCTAATTGCGTGCATTGGTTGTACTTAATATGTCTTACAAATACTTGATTGTGATTCGCTGACACATATGAATGACACATACTTAATTCTTATTTGCTAACTGCTGATTTTGGCAGTGTTCAGATTGAGGTACACCTATAGGATAGTTCCAGTGGTCTAGTGAGCCAGCACTTCAAAAAATCATAGAAATTACATACAATATCCAGAAAATCTAATTTTTTTTTTAATATTCATGATTTTTACTCGCTAATACTACAAAAATATTATTTTCAGAAAAAGATGCCTTCGGTTATGCTAAATTGCTTAAATGATCGGTTTTGGGTGCTTTCACCTTAGAGTCATCCAATTCCGATCATTCAAGAACTACTTTCCTGCTCATTGCTTCCTACTTCCTTGCTCACTTACGTGTCATGAACTTATTGGTTGTACACAATTTCCCTCAAAATACACTGAAATTTGCTTCCGTATGCCATTTCAGAACATCCTGAAGGGGTTAAGTTCAGTGGTAACTTTGACAACTGCTGTTGATGACAGTCGGTTAACTACAAACAATGGCGGCAGTCCGTCAGTGACTGAGAATGGGCGTGAGTTCCTACCCGTCCGAGACTTGCACAGGCACTGTCACGTGCAACCATCGAATCATCAGAGATATTTTGAAACCACTACAGTACGTTTTTAAACTCCAAATAAGGGTATTCCAACCTTGACGAAGGAGTACACAAGTGCTCCTGTGAAGATGTAACTGTCCACTCGGTCCAATATGCCCCCTGCCAGAGAAAAAAAACAGCACTTCTAAGCAAAAAGAAGACACCTTTAAGCTATACAGGATTGCAGAATAGAGTAAGAGTATTATTAAGTACAGATTAACCACTGAATCAAGAGCTGGTAGTATCGAAAACAGCGATAGCTAATTGCAAGACAAGGGTGGTGCCAAAGCAATCTACAATGCAAATTGTGAGGGTAGCATATTGAAATAGGATATGGTACCATGTCCAGGGATGAGTTTTCCTGAATCTTTCACACCGGCATCTCGCTTTATCATAGACTCCGTCAAATCACCAAACAAGGACGCCATAAAAACAAGTACTGCCATTACTGCCGCACTGCACGAATCGGTGTCCAACAGATCATTCAGAATCGAGTCCGCCTAACTGCCTCGGTACAGTTCCATGACCGTGCACATTCAGATTTGCACCAAATCTGAAAATTCCAAGCTTAACTACATTGGAAGAATCTACGGTTTCCCAATGACAGCAATGTAGTTTGACCATCACTAAAAACAACAACAGCTAAATGCTACCCCAAAGGTTAGAATGCAACTATTCCTAAGTTAGACATCGGAATTCTATCAAAAACAAGAAATTTAAAAAGAGAAATTCAACATGATGCTCCTTCTGCTTTTTCACACGATTCTTTTTAGAATACCAAAACTTTCTACATTTTCAAACCGTTAAGTCTTTCCGCTCTGGGCAGAGACAAACAAAGGCTTTTTTCAAAACAAACTTGCATCACCTGGAAATAGAAGTAGGCCATTGAAATAAGCGAGCAAGCACCACCGACACAGCAACCGATGCACTTAGACCACAAGCTGCACCTTCCAATGTCTTCTTGGGACTTACTTCAGAAAGAGGCGTTCTACCCATTGCCTGGATCATGAGCAAGTGTAGAGCTCCATGAGTCAACAACCACGAGGCTTTTACTTCAACGGTAAGAGGTCGGTACATCATGATAAGCCAATCTCGATTGTGCCATGACATTCGTCACGCACACGCAAAAACAAAATCGTTGTGAAGCAATCACATAAATGACACTATTTTCTGTATCATGGCAGCTATACAAAAGAGCTTTTGGTGCACAAGTAAGATAACACAAGTAGGATATGTCTGCAACTGTGAGAACATGAAAAAGATATCAAGGATTGAAATACTAGCTAAGAATTGGAACGTACCCTTCCCCCAAGAAAGGCGCCTGTATCTGCAGCAATTATAGTGCTAATGGCAATGATGGTGGAAATCAAACCTACTGTCCAGTGAGCCTGCCCTCCAAGCAGCACAGGCCACACTGTAGCAAGCTCTAAGCAAAAAACAATCCAACGTGAGCGTTTAGTACGACATTCTCACACAGCATTCCTCTAATGTCACCCGCTTGAAATTGGTATGTGCAGATATTCAAAGCTTTTGAAGGTTTCTGAGAATCTAACCCACAGAGGAAAACACAACAAAAACTCATACAGGACCAAGAGTTGGTGGTTTCAGAACGATCAATTCTCAGTTGATCATAATGTGAAAAAAATAATTCAGAGGGGGCCAAATTTCCCACCACCAGAATCAATGAAGGATTGCATGCGTTCATCAGGAAAAGAATAAAAAAAGGCAAGTCCCCATATCACATTACCCCAAACTKGTAAAAAGCATCAGGCCAATTTGGGACTCTTGTTTCTTTACAAAATTAAACTGTGCAATGCTTCAAGAAAAGTCACGAAATGGTCAGTGACCTGGAGAGGAACCCAAGCACCAATTGCATACAGAGACATGAAGGTATATACACAGACACTCACTGGTATTGATGGCAGGAATTGCAAGTCCACAACGCAGCTTTATCCAGAAGCAAGGAAGATAGCCACAATAAAATAAACCGAATATGGCACTTGAGAGYTGCGAAAAACGAGGGCCACGCTGAAGCAGAAGCACTGTCGCCAACAGGAAKGACGCTGTTGTTACTGCAATACCAACACGTCCTCCAAAATACCTGCAAAGCCCTCACTACTTCATAAGCTTGGAGCTATCGTACTATGTGCCCAAACGGCCAAAAGTAGACGAAATAGGAGTTGCAAAAATCATTTGGGAAACTTCAAGGAGGGTAACAAAAGTATCAATATAGAGAGAAGATGTCATACTCTACACTTTTGRACGATAGAAACATGTATTCAGAGTTCCTATAATCGACTATCAGCTSTCAAAGCGGACTTTATATATTTTGACTTCGGCACTTGAGATTAAATGAAAAGTTAGTGAAATGACTATTTTCTCAACCACGCATTTCTGTCAAGAAATAGCTGAACCACACCAARACTCACATGGTCAGCAGAGGCATGGCTGCGCATATAGCTGAACAAAAGCGGGTGGCGATGAGAGGAGGTGCTTCCATTCCACGAGTCATGGCTTTGCTTTGCACAAGATCGAAAAACTCCCCGGTGGCCACCCAAATGGCAGCCGCAACCGCGGTTGTGAAAACCCAACCTCCAGCCAAAACCACACCTAGACAACCAAATCCAATAAGAAATCCAAAGACKACCCTGTTTCTGAGCTGTCCCTTTTGTGGTGTTGGACGTTTCGACAACGGAACGTTGGCTTCCTCTTCAACCTGTTCCGGCTGCGGCTGCAAAACAACAACAAACTTGTGATATCAGCTTCAAACCAATTCAATGGATCATATTGTGAACATCAAAATTCCGATGGGGCCAAATCATACATCACTAGAATCGGTGAAGAACATCGTGAGGGAAGAAGTCGGTGAAGAACATCGGTTCCATTAACCGTACACTACATTACAGGCTCCATTGACCGGACAGTTGAACTTTGATTCTGTTAAGTGCGAAAATACTTAATCTATTGACGTCTATCTTCTTAGTATCGTTTTTTTTTAACTTCACACCAAATAAAGGTGCAAATTTTAGATGWCGAAAGTTTCTAGATTGTTGCAGGGAATGGCTCGAATTTCACCTGTATGGTGGATGGGGACTTTACATTGTGTGTCGTCAATAAAATTACACATAAAAAACACTCTCTAACTGACCTACTCAAACTGCTGACAATATCATGCTCTTGGTCCTTAGGGGTCAAGAAAACCACGACAACAAATCTGCTTCGTAGCAGCGAACGACCATACAATAATGGACGACAAGAGCCATACCTCAAGCTGAACACCTTCTCCTTCCACAGGACCAGCATCAGTAGCAGCTATGACCCTGCGCACCACTTCTGGTCGACTCTCRCTTGTCTCATCACTGGTGGCCTCTGTAAGAGAGCTTTCTCTGATTGACCTGACCTTCCGACCTAAGCTTCTCCTTGTCAAGAGGGCAGGCACTAGAGCTGCATGTTTCCTTAAACTAGAGCACCCCAAAAYGCTTGATTGAGTACCAGATGAAACTCCATAAGGACCTGGTAGACTGGATGGTAAACATRTTCTTTCACAACACTCGGTGCTACTTAATGAATGACTGACACCAGTTTCAGAGGAAGCTCTCAGCTGGAAAGATGATAGGCACTTGGGAAGGGCTGCCGTTTGGAATCCAGTGGCAGGGCCTTTGTAACAGCCAGCAGCACCTGGGGCTCCATACATGGCAGCGGCTCGAGCAGATACAACGCCTTACACGTTGTTGTTTGATGAACTCGAGCTTGTCTTGATATAGAGGAGAACGGTTTGGATGCTCAATCAACTCTGGGAGATAAAGAAGCGCATAAYTCCACACAAAATAGTGGCTCTAGATATGCACTAGGGTTTACCCTGTCCCTGCATTTCCTTAACCCTAATTCATGCTTTCTCATCCCTGTCCATGAGACCTCTGCGAGGGCTGCTGAAATTCTGTTCCTRCCAGAGAGATGCCGCTGCTCCTTTGGAAGCCACTGTTTCAAAGCAAACAACCAAGTGTTAGAGAMAACGATGTCAWGTGTTGGATTCGTGATCAGCTCGAGAAAGAGTTTCCTCACGGAGGCACAGCAATCACACAGATTGTAAGGGTAGATTGATGCGACGCAGCAACCACCAAATTCTCTGCCATTTCCTAAATTTGGCATTAATGCAATGGAACTATCAGAAGGCAAAAAAGATCTTCTAAAACTGGAATAAATAAAAAAGCGAGGCACAAATCATGAGCACTGAAACAAATCAACGTGACTTTGCAATTCAGTAAAAAACTAAAAGATCAGGTGGATTACAAGTGCTATCAAAGATTTACAAATGACGCAGTTCATTAAGGTAACTTCACATGCGATTGACATAACATGACCTAACACTACAAAAAGCCTAACAGAATTAGCGCACACAGCCAGCGGATTAAGCTATTAAAGCTGCAAATTTCAACATGAGAGAAACCCGGTGTATCTACTAAGCTTATATCATTGTGAGACCATTTTCACTATTGCACTTCCACGCCGAGTTACAAATCAAGGATTTTTATTTTTTGCAAAATCGTAGCAAAAACGTGGCATTTTTTCAAACCCTAACTATCAGATTACCAAAGTGCYTAATTCCTTCACCCTAGCTTCAAAACAACCGCCACATTGCAGCTCATTAAACCAATTTCTCATGCGAATAACTGGACATGACCTGATACTTCAAAACCCTAACACGATTAGCGCTCAAACCCAGAACAATTATGCCGTCAAACTTCCACACAAGAAAACCACAATGCATCTATCACACTCTTTCCATTTCCGCTGTTGCACTTCCACTACCGCGTCGCAAACCAGAGTAACAAAAAATCATCGAAAAAATCGTAACAACACGCGGCATTTCATCAGCCCTCACTCTCAGAACRCCAAGACACCTAATTCCTGGACCCTAGCTTCCAACCAAAGCAGCCACATTGCAATCCCAAATGAGATACTCTGACATTGAATTGCCGGACAAAAAAACCCCAACGAGAGTACAATCATGAAACACACACAATAAGTTGAAAGAGCTCCAGGAATGCCAAGTCCCAATTTAACCATCCAAGCACAAAATTCCCCAAACCCTGACTCCCGCTCAAAGCCCAATCCTCCTTCAATCTCTGAAATTCCAACCTTGTTCGACAAGATGAACGCAACCCAATGTCCAGCAACCCCAAATTGATACCTTGCAAGGACACCCACAACCATGACTTTGGATAACTCACCGAAAAAAGGCCGAAAAGATTCAAACCTTGCGAGGTGAGCCAGGAGATTCTTATGCAGCAGGAAACCAAAAAAATAGTGAATCTATGGAGAGTGGGTCCGGTAACTTATCCACTTTCGGTAACTTAAAGTTAGCGCAGAAAATTTTGTCCTCCCGTCCGCCGTATCTACAGTACAGAGACAGAGAGAGTCTGGCRCGGCTCCTGGGCTGGGAACCTTTGGGAGTCCCGGTTCGAGGTTCCTTGTGTGAACGGGGCTATTATTCAACCTCCCTGATCGAGATGCGTGTGAACAGGGAAATTTTCGGTCCCTGATAACGAACGGGCAGCGGGAAACGGGCAGAGGGAAACGGGCAGCATTGGCGGGGAAATGCTGACGGCTGACCGTTTCGCGCCTGTGCCGGACACTGGCTCCTGGGAGGTAAAAGCGCTCCGTACAGGGCAGGAAAATTTATTACCGTATCTTGGAAAGATTCTCATCCAGTAGATAAGAAAATATTCTGTAGTCATGATTTTTTTTTTCCCCATGTAAGGTAACTTAGACAAGCCTATTAAGTGACCACCCTGATTTCCAATCTGATTATTTTAAGGTCAACTCCAAGAGAAGCACATATTTCTCAAGGGTTTACGCTTGTATCATAAATCAAACCCAAGTGGAATTTGTAATTTTTTTAATTAGAATCGTAATTTCTATGAATTTCAAAATTGGTTTGTCCTTGAAATTACAAATCCACCTTGGCTGTAAAGTGGATGTATGATAGTTACTAGTGGAAGGCTTCCCAAATGGATGATGCACACATGTGCAATGCCATTCAAATCAATGCTTCGATTTGTTATTCTTTAGCAAAAATAAATCATGAATATGTGCAATGACCAAAGGGGCCACAATGAATCATCTTGTTGTATCTCATGTGCACAGAATCAGAAGTGAATGTTGTGGTAGTTAGGACTAAAAATCCTATCAAGTTTGAATCAATTGTTGTGAGATTGGTAGGCATAGACCTGATTTAACCCTTTAAAATTGAAGTAGACGTTTTGTGTCAAATGGATGGTAGAGAATCTTTCTTTCTATGTAGGAAAAACGTGCAACTATTCATCCTTGAAATTTTGAGTGAATTTAGGAGATCTTCTACAATACTTTTGACTTCCAATGAGTTCTTTGAGATCTTTTTTAAAACTAGTGATTCCCACGGTATCAAAATGGATAGTTTTCACAGTCACCAACCCCTAAATGCTTGAGGCACCAAAACATGGTGTTTGCAAAACTTTGAAGTTAAATAAAATCTAACCAAGCTGCTATTTTTGATAGTTTATATTTTTGAAGTTGAGTCTTAGCATCAAAAATCTGATTTTGAAAATAATTGATTGTGATTTTTCAATTCAAGATTGTGTGTAAGGGTTTCCATTGGAATCTTGGCTTTCTGTAGTGTTAAGGGAGCTTGGAAATGAGCCTCAAATACACTAGAGCTTGGAGCAAAACCTCATCGGAAATTCATTTAAAAAAAATCTAAAGTAGATTTTGAGAAGCCATAAATTGATTGKAGTTATRCATGTTABDMCYTTYAACCTCATATATTTTTGATGACCAATTTTTTAGATTTGGCATGTGAAGAGAGGATTGAAAGACTTCGACTCACTTTCACAATTTTAACACCCTCATGATCAAACATTAGAATCTTTCCATCGATAAGGTAGAACCACCCATAATTGACCGAATAAAGAATTCTAGAGCAATGCAATGTAAGATAAATATTTTCAAAGGTGTGTTGATAAAAGTGATGGGGATTGCAAAAAATTTGGTAATTTTATTGCATGAATTGAAATTACTATGAATTTTCAAAGGCAAAAAGTGCTCCGGACCCATTGCCAATCTCTAAACTCTTCCAATTTCAATCAGTCAAAAAACTATTTTTTTCCACACACTGCTTCCTATTTTCTTGCATACTAAATTGGAAACTGTCCCATGAACTTTTAGTCCCAACTTTGAAAAGAAGAAAAAAACACCTTTTTCTAGCCTTGGTTGGAAATACGATAGTCTACATGTTGGTTATTGGACCCCAATCAAAAATGGGTGGTTCTACCTTAAGTGGTATTTTTTTTCCCTTAGTAATCTCTAACATGTCTAGATTGAATTTGTACAATTACATTTCAAAAAAATTGATTCATCTTATCAAAATGTTGACTTTTTGTTCAATGTAGAATTGTAGAGCAAATTCTTAGAACCTCAAAAAAGTGACATTGGCCATTTAGGGGTTAAAGATAAATCTTGTAATAAAAGACATTGTAGATGAGAGTGGTCCAATAGATTCACTCACTGTTAACAACAAAAAAGAGAATGCACCTATTGGTTCAAGAATCAAAGAACTTCGGTGAATACCTTGGTCATGAAAGGCTATCCTTATAGGGTTAACCCTTGAACACCGTGGCGGACTTTTTCTATCCTCTAGATGACAAAGAATCAAAGTTAACTGTGTAGGATAGAATTGCAACTTTTCATCCTCCGTATTAGAAGTGGAAAGGAAAGATTTTTTCTAGTACTTTGACTACCGATGAGTATATTTGGCTTTTCAAAGAAGATGATGTCACATGGTATCAAAAATGCATGATTTCCACGGACACCGGTCCGTCTTTCAAGGGTTAACCCTTGAACGTCGCTATGGACGTTTTGTAGCCAATGAATGACAAGGAATCAAATTGTACAGTACATCATAGTGCAACTATTCATCCACGGAATTAGGGGTGGAAAGGGAAGATCTTCCATGGTACTTTGACTTCTACTGAGTACTTTTGGATTTTTTAAACTAGCAATTCCCATAGTATCAAAAATGCATGATTTCCATGGCCACTAGTCCGTCCTTTAAGGGTTAACCCTTGAAAGACGGATTGGTGGCCATGGAAATCATGCATTTTTTATACAGTGTGACTTTGAAAAGCCAAATATATTCATTGGAAGTCAAAGTAGTTGAAAAAATCTTCCTTTCCACTCTTAATACCAAGGATAGTCCATCTCAAGAGGATTCAATTTACAAAATGACTATAGATTAACCTTTGAACACCGCGACGGACGTTTTGTGTTTTTTGGATGACATCAAATCAAAACGTGTAGGACAAAAAGGTCACTGCAAGAAACACTTGCCGTTTTGTGTACACTTTTGCTACAATACTCATGATTTTTCGGGAGTACTAAAAAATTAGAAAAACATTTAAAAAAAATATGAAAAATATGTTTAATGTATATACCTTTAAGAAGAAGGTACCCAAAGAAGAAAAAGCATAGAAAAGTTTTCTAACTAGGTGAACTTGAAAAGTGCAAAATCTAATGAAAATAGGTAGTTTTATATTTTAATTTGTAAAAAATAGGAAAACGATTTTTTTCAAAAATTAGAAATTGGCCATTTGGAAACAATTGATGGTGATGAGATTTCAACAAAAAATGGTCTTAGAACCATCATTACTATTTTAAAATTGCACGCAATGGGAGTATTGTTTGCACTCATGTGGAGGACATAAAATGGGAGTGTTGTTTGCACTCATGTGGAGGACATAAAATAATAAATTTTTAGATTCCCTTTGGTAGGTCTATGCTTTTCTACTATATTAATAAACCATGAAAACTTCAGCTACATAATTAAATTTGGGGAAAACCTCTAAACCTCAAAGTGTGACAAATGAGCAAAAATAAATTTTAAATGTAAATTTACTTTTTAAATTTTTTGAAAATTAAAAAATATGATTGTTATCGAATTTCAAATTTATGAGGTTTATACTTCAAAAGTTATTGAAGATTACAAGAGAGCCACATTGTTTGTAACCGAGAATAAAATGGGTGTTTCTTGCAATGACCCATAATTACAACTTTTCATCCTCCATATTAGAAGTGGAAAGGAAAGATCTTTTCTAGTACTTTGACTACCAATGAGTATATTTGGCTTTTCAAAGAAGATGATGTCACATGGTATCAAAAATGCATGATTTCCACGGACACCGGTCCGTCCTTCAAGGGTTAACCCTTGAACGTTGCTACAAACATTTTGCCGATGAATGACAAGGAATCAAACCCTATATGACATAACTGCAACTTTTCATCCTCAATATTAGGAGTGGAAAGGGAAGATCATTTTCTAGGACTTTGACTTCCAATGAGTATATTTGGCTTTTCAAAGTAGATGATGTCACACGGTATCAAAAATTCATCAATTCCACTGCCACCGGTCCGTCCTTCAAGGGTTAAACAGAGGTAACAGCACAAACTGATCGAGACAAGAGCGCCTTACGTAAAGCTCAAAAATGATGAAGCAAACAGACTGTGCCACACATTCTTATCACAAGACCAACAAACCGGCAGAAAGTGCTACCAGAAGCYCAACAAACTGGCAAAAGCAAACAGAAAGGTCGACTCGAGTAGGAAAGAAAAGTCTTGGAAAGGGGGGACCAAGAACCAAAAAAAATTTATAATCAGTTAAATCTTGGAAGCGGAAACCAACACAGGAGAACTCCGGAACCCCAGAGAAAAACGATACATAACTTTTCTCAACAATGTTGCCTTGACCGTCTCTACCAACTCCACGACCACTGCTCACCGCACCGCACACTTCCATCATTCTAGGGGGGGAGGGAACCTTCACACCCCTACTCCAGAGAGGAAGGACCTGGCAACTTTTGCACCCACCTCTGCTTTTCAAAGCAGAGTCACTAATCTACATTGTAGATGCCACAAAAGGAATAATAAGCCCCGGAGAAACATTGACATCATGGTTACGATGTCTCTTTACAACAAACAATGCAAACTGTGCACTGCTCTCTTAACACCATAACCAGTAAATCTATCCCAAGTTCTCTCGCTTGCTACGTAAGATGGAGGCTGTGWGAKTACCATGAGCGAGCTCAAGAAACTTTACTAAACATGAACGTTTATCACAGAACCTACAAAGGTAAGAAACTAATCTTTCGCCTCCACATTAGTTGCAACTGGCAGCCTGATTTTGAGAAACAAAAAACCCCTCGAGTATGAAGGGAAAAAGAGGACGTACAAAAGTGGCACCACGTACCATCGAAATGTAGGATCACTGGTGGATTTGAATAAAGCATRAAACCCAGCATGATGCTTGGACTATGAAGATACAAGCTAGCTTCCCACCACCGTCCTTTGTCCATTTCCGTTAAGATTTTTACCGAATCCGGTTGGACTGTTTGATATGCTGTCCGAGACAATGCTACAATAATTCTGGCTGCGAGTGGCTGCAACCGCTTCCAGTCGCTTCCAAGTCTCCTCTCGTTTTGTTTCAATGCTYGTGGCTTTCGAGACATCCTCTTGATACTTGCGATCGCATTCCTCGAAAAGTTCATTGTCCAATTCCAAGAACACTTTGCGGACATTCATAGTAAGGCCATGCACAGCCTGGTTCCAATGACTAGTTTCATTCCTCACCAGAGCAGGATATACTAAGGGAAGCACCACATGTCGGTTCTGCGCAACCAAGCTGACAATATGATCGTTGTTCCATAAAAAGAGCGCACGCTCGGCCACCTGCAGCAAGTTCATACACTAAGATCAGTACAACTTTGGTTGAGATAAAGCTGGAAATTGCATACTACAAAACTACTGTAAAGAAGAGGATACTAAAACCATTAAAGCCTGATCCCGTCTCCTATTCTGACCCCTATGACTTACAAAAACTCATCGATTCATACACTTCGTTGGCCTTATATAAGCAAGTAGGATGAAAGCACGACTTTGGCTAAACGCRGATGACCACTGATTATTAAAGGATATAGAAATCTCTACTGTCCGTTCGATAGTGATCTCCAACCTCCCACCTTGAATGAGCGTAAGAAATCATCAAAAATTGCGTAWTAAAAAWTTGATCTMAACAGATTTGGCTCTTGTACCCTAAGCGATTTCTCCACGGAACTGTACTGTGATCTCCCGAACATCACACTTTTATATGTGGATTTAAATGCTTAAAGTGACGAAAACAATATCCTCAACCTTACTTTCAGAAACCAAGCACCTCGGATGGCAATGAGAGTAAGAACTCAAAATTCACCTGGAAATGAGAGCTGTTGATACAACGGCTGAGCTGCCGGAAGAGGGGCACCATACAGCGTTGAAACTCAGCACCCTGCGTGGCTTCCATGACTTCCTCCAGTTCTCCCAGGAACAGAACCTCTTTCTGACTATTGGTCACGGGCCAAAACTTAAGCAAACCCCTGATGACCGTATCCGCCAACTTGAAATCCTTCTCCACAAACTGGATAATACAATAGGAGAGCTGCTGGTGGTACATAGAAACACATTTAGGTTTATGCAGGGGTAGAAGGGCACGGACTAAAAAAAGCTTGTGCTCCTCCTTGAGAGGCAGGGCAAACCCATTAACAATGCTTCCCAGAATCTCCAGRAGCTCAGCAATCCCACTGTGCTTCTCCGTCTCGTATATAAAACGGTAAAATATGTTGTTGATAGTCTTGCGGATGAAGGGGCGGTGMACCATGAACTTGCCGTAAATCCTATGCAATATCGTCTTCAAATACTCCCTCTCCCTGGGATCCTCRGAGTCAAACCGGTCTAGCAACCTAACTACAAATGAATGGTCAATGTATCGCTTGGCCACTTTGGCATCGGTTTCCGAAGACACCACGTAGCGAAGCAGAAACTCATATACAATTTGCAAGTGCGGCCATGCAGGATCCATGATGGGCTCCTCATCTTCGGCCTCGATGCCCTCATTCCCAGTATTCTCATGGTGAGCCGGAGGTAGAGTGCGAAACAGGTTCACCACCAGCATTCGTGTGACATCTTCAAAAACAGACTCTGTAAACTTCCCTGTCCCGGATGTCACATAATCCACAAGCTCCAGTAACGTCTGCCTCTTGATCTCCTTCTCCTTCACGTCCTTGGTCGGGTCTGCGAAATCGAACGTGTAGCAGCACAAGTTGAGCTTCCTTGAGAACAGATACTGACGCTCAGAAACAGGCACGTCTCGGAACGAAGGCAAAGGCTCGAACACCCCGTTGGGAGACTTGGATTCTTTCGGCTTCTGGATGCTTGAGGCCAGCACAGAGGATGCAACAACCTCCCCTGCTTGCCGAACCATGGGGAGCGCCGGGTTCCGTGTTCCCAATGGATTTACATTCGGTTTCATGCTCGTTGGTGGCGCCATAGCTGGCGTCGATGATGGCCCTGATGGCCCTGGCGGTGCTGGGGATGGGGTCGACGACGGCGCCGCAGCAGCGCCGTTGGCTGCTGCATTGACATCATTGACTTCGACTGTTTTAGTTGGACCCTTTTGGCGAGTGATCCCGAACCTCAGCTTGAATACCATAACTGCTCAACCGTTTAATTCCAATCCTTCCCACCTCATCGTGACATGTCCGTCCTTATTCTACTACACACCCTCCTTACAGATGGACACACTTGATCATCTCATTTAGAAAAGCTTCAGTTTCGGAACCTGTACACGAAACCCACTTTTGTTCAGCAAAGCACCACTTTGTATCCTGTACAAACCACCCACTCAGTAGTAATACATAACAAGTGTCCGACGCTAAGAGGTCTTTTCTGGATATTGTATAGGTTAGAGATCCTTTGCTAACAAGAAATTCTTAGCATTGAATTGACAAAGCAAGAGGTTCGGAAACCATTGATTCAGCATAGATTAGAACCTCAAGTTTCAGAGTCTATAAGTTTAAAACAAACAATTGACTAATCGCAACGTACAAGAGGAAATTGGTTTCCACTCCAAGCAAACAACACTCCAAGCTTACACTCAAATCAACACTGTTTCTAGCAATTAGAATGTCTCCTCAGTTAGCAATGTGGATTTGAATGTGTTTGAATAAGACAGAGGACGGAAACCCCATTCCACATCCTAGCTTGGGTCCTATTCAAGAGCACTGGTCGGCAGAAACAAGAGACTCGTGACTAGAAAACAGAAGCAAGAGCTCTCAMGTCTGGAGTCACGTTAAAAGCATAACTCTCCAGCACTTTCCGAGGGCTTCGCAGCTTCATCTTATTCATTCAAAACGTTCATAGAAAGGAAGATCATAAAACATTGACCTAAATCTCAAACACAAACGAACCAGTCATAAAGTACACTCATTTATTGCCCCYACAGGACAGAAGCATAACAGACGAGCACTAACTTACTATTCAGCGAAGTATCAGAACCTATCTCCTCTTCAAGAATAAAAATCATACAAAAAAACTTACCTCACTACATAACCTACATCCGAGATTCAGACACTAGACCAGCAAAGAAAGTAACTAGGGAAGCATCAAATCACCAATAAAACAGTCCCCAGTTCCGTAATAACTACAGCAAACTAACAGTCACATACAACCTGTCCATCACACGTGCAAACGATCCGTCCCTTGACCCTTCACCGTAAACCAAACCGAAGATCCGAATCCCCAAACAACACATCTCCAGAACTCCCGGATCCAATTCTTTCGAAACCACATAAATCAAAACCCTAAAATATCACACACACACACCAATAAAAACCCAACTCCTCTTCCGATTTCAGACTCCCCCCCAACCCACCCCCACACCAAATTCAAAACTCCCACACCAACACCAACCGACAGCAACCCGGGTCCAATCCAATCTTAGGTCAACTCTTCAACCCCACCGACACCCCTACCCCCAAAATCCCCCCACCACCAACCCCCATGGAACCCTGATTGCGATTGTTCCAGGTTCCTCGACTAGATCAACGAAGCTTCCAACCCCAACAAACCCCAACTCATCGGCCACAAACGATGCTGCAGATCAAAATACTTTGACAAACCACCTCCTCCTCCTCCCCATCGTGCAACCTAAAGTCAAAATTCCGAACAACGAGGAGCAGCATCGTTTCTCTCTTCCTACTGCTGAGTTCCGTGCCAAAGTRGGGGATGCTTACGAATGAGTGGTGTTGTTGTCTTTTTGAAAACCCTGACGGTGAAGTGAGGCGAACTGAATGTGCGCAGAAGCGCGGAGTGAAAGTTAACTTCGACTGTGAAAGGGCCGRGGTGGGAGAGACGGAAGCGGAGACTGGACCATGGACATTCAAGAGGTTGCAATGAAAGCTGGTGGGGGCGTAGTGTGGGGGCGTGTTGAAGGGAGGGAGATGATGAGCGGGCGGGGGAAGGGGAGGGGGAGGAGCAAGGGGGTCGAAGCTTATTAGTGTAGGTCGTGACGGAGGTGTGACTGGCTGGCCACGTGATTGGGCTTCTTTCTTTGGGCTTTGTTTTTGCTTATTCCAGAATTTCAGTCCCTCCTCAAATCWCACCAATTCTCTTTTCCTGTTTTCGAATTTCTTTGACTGGGTCCTTCATTTCTGCCGGGGTGAACTGACCCCCTCGCTCGGCCACTCAGGAAAATCCTGAATTTTTTTTTCCATGCATGATAGAATTTGCAAATCCTCCATTCATATTTGTGATCACAAGCCCCAAATTAACTAGGAGAGGTGTACAAGGTAAATTAATCAAGCCCCCAATAGCATAACATTCTTAACTGGGTGTGTATCCTCCCCAGGTGGAGGTATAATCCTCCGCTATATACCTGGTGGAGGATTTTAGTTATACTAGAAGCAATTTCATTGGTTGGCGTGGTTGGGAGAGAGTGGGTTGTTAGACTGGTATCCTGATTGGTTGCTCAGGGGGCCAGATTTTGAGGAGCAAAAGGGACCCCCCAATGAAGGTTAAGAATGTTATGAGGGGCCTTTTTATTTTACATGCAACCTTGTAATGACTTGGAGTGGCCAAGCAAGGGGGCTAGGGCAAATTGACCCCTTATTGCCCTGGTAGAAGGTAAATGTAAAAATTGCTCCTTATTTTGTGCCACTTCAAATTTGTGTTTCCTCACATCACCTAGCCAAACTGGGGCCACTAATTGCAATTATGAATTTGCAAATTTTATTACATGTGACAAGATAAAAAAAATCTAGTGTTTTCTCTAGGGTCAAATGACGGGGCAATAAGAGGGTCAATTTGCCCTGGCCCTTGCTACTTGGCCCCTCCATATGTCAGCATTTTTTTGAACGCCCAGGAAGGAGGTTAGTTCACCCCGGCCCTTCATTTCCACTTTCATATAATTTTGGAGAAAGTCACAATGGGGGGAAGCTTAGTTCAACCAATGTCCATAGAGAATTGGTGGTTGGTTCATTGTTTGCGGGGTATCTTTGGGGTAAAAATCAATTGGAGTGTGAAAATAGAGGATTCAAAACTAGACAAAAATTTGGGAGGATCAGCAAGAAATTGGTGTCCAACAAGAAAAGGTGGATATGTGGCTATTGCTTTTATGAAATTGTCAGACTTTAGTTGCTTGCCATTTTGAACTGATGGCTAATATCCGGGTTGTTTGAGGCAAGTATGTTCTTAGACAAGGTAGGGATTTCTTTAGGGTTGGCAAGGTTGTGGTGTCCAGACCCTTTTCTATCGTTCAAATTTTCCCTTGAATCAAAATTTGGAATTTAGTTTCAAATTGATTAGGATGTCTTTGGAACATGAGGATTGTAGCAGCCCTTGCAAATTTGAAGTTGAAAAAAGGTGGATGGTGAAAATTTTATACTATAATATATGAACTAGGAGATTTTGATAAAGAGAAGATGCAATTTTTGCCTTTAGAAAAATTTGGTTCCTTCTACAAAGATTGAGGAGCCAAATTACTAAAGTGGTTCCAAAACCTTTTTGAAAGCCAACACTAAATTCTTGCGATTGCAACAAATTAGTGCTTCAACAAATATGCTAAACTTTCTTCTCCACCCAAAATAGTGAATACAAAAGTTCAATGAGTTCATTGATTCCCTACTATAACTCCTTCTATTGAATTTTTGATCATGTCTTTTTTATAGAGATTGAAGGGTAATCCCTAAATGTTTGAGGTTTTATGTTTGAATGTTGACTAAACTCTAAAGTTAAATAAAATCTTACCAAATTTTATTTTTGGGTAGTTTTTTAATTGAATATCCTTCAAAATTATATTCCTTTTTAAGCATCAAAATCTAACTTTGAAAAAATTGAATGCTTATTATTTTTTTATGGAAGATTTTGTACAAGGGTGTCCATTGCAAATCTTGATTTCGTAGTATTAGAGGATCTTGAAAATGAGCCTCAAATACAGTGGATCTTAGTGCAAAAATAACATTAGAAATTCACTCGTAAAAAATTACAAAGTACTTTGAAAAGTTGTATATTGATTATGGTTATGCATGTTATTTTGTTTAACCTCATATTTTTTTCATGAATTAAATTATAGATTTAATGTTAAATGAAGATTGAAAGACTTCAAATCACTTTCATAGTTACTTTTGAGTTTTAACACCTTTTTTTATCAAACATTACTAATCTTTCAATCCATTAGCAATGTTGTTGCGTTTTCTTTTCCTATGTAATCTATGCCAAGTCTTGTTTGAATTTGTCTATTTACTGTATTTTTTAAATTGATAAAACTTATCAAAAATTTGTTTCTTTTGCCTTTAGTTTAGAACAATCCAAAGACGTTCAAAATAGGTCTTGGGTATTCAAAGTTAAAGTATAAGCTAACAAATATTATTATACAAATAAGGAAAATTGTTGGCTATCAACCAAAAAAAAGGAAGCTTTGCATTGAAAGAATTTATCTTGATGAAGTTTAAGTAGTTATTCTACTTACAAAGTGAGTCAATGTTGTACAAATAGAGAGTTTTGTCATGTAGTTGTTTGTTGGAATGTATGTGTTGGTTARTAGTGATATGTAAATTGATTTAATCAAACAAATGGAGTTGGAGGGTGGTTCCCAGGGTGGTTTTGACTTTTAAGAAAAAAAGTTCATTGAATGGACAAAGTATTTGACATAAGATAAAGTTTTTGAACCAAAGATAAACAAAATATTTGAAGCACACATCAAAGAAGATCATGCCAAAAATACAATTCACTTCAAGATAGTTAGAGCCTCTTGGCCTTAATTAATAATTTTTAGCACTCCTCTCTTTATTCCTATCCGTTTTCAAATTTCCATAATTGTTGCCTACAATTTATAGGCAAGGATTGATGTTGCCATTAGTTTTGCTCTCTTGGTAGCAAATAGGGAAAATAAATAAAAACAATTGGTTGAGCCTTATTTTATTTGGCCTTTGTGGATGTTTGTTAAAAGTTGTAGGTTATTATGATGTATGGGGTTCTTTTGATATTACTTACCTTTAAAATAAAATCACACAATCACACAATCACACTAGATGCCTTCATTTGAAGTTATAATGATGCATTACAAACAATGATAGCTCCAAGAAATTACTTGATACATATTTGGAAACAAAAGTTATAGATTTTGAATCATCATGAATTACATATGTAAAATTGGATTTGCCATTGCTATCATCAATATTTATAAATCTAATTTTACTATCTCTATAATTAATTGCATCTTAGAAATCAATCATTTTTATGGGCCTTTACATTCTTATGAGCTCCTATGTGTTTATAGGCTCCTATACTTTATATTTTTCCCATTTAGTTTGAATGCACACTCAAGAAAATTGCACCTAAACTCATGCAAACAAACATTTGAGCATGTGTGATTTGTCCATTTTTTGTTGAATCTTGTTGGAAGTCAAAAGAAAAACTAAGATTTTAGCTTAGTTTGCATGTATATGAGAGACTATAAACTATCAAAGTATTAGAAAATTATAGGTGTCAAACCTACAATTCTAAACTCTTTCAATTGAGTGCTTCTATTTTAGACAAGAATCTAATGGGAACAATCCATTTACTCCGACATGTCACAATTAAATGCAATTTCTATTGGACTAATAATTCAAGTTTAAAGTTACATTCCTTGGTCTCTTCAATTTTTATTGGCTTTGTCCTTGGACAAAGACTATGACAAAGACTATGGCATCGATTGAACATTGACTTTTGGTTTGTAAAAGTTCAAATCCTATTTACAAATGCATTCACGCTGTACAACGTGTTTGGGCTCTAATTAGTTGTCAGCTTATAAACAGAATAGAGGTCAAAGGGAGGCCACCTAGGCAGACCCCTTCCCTTGGCTAGCGTGATTATTTTTTGGATAGTGCTTTTGAAGAGAGGGGTGTCTTTACTAGCCATAGATGAAGACATTAATCTTTGTAGTATTAATCTTGTATTGTTAATCTTTATTCTAATAAGACATTTATTTTTTAAATTTGCTCTACAAATTCCATACCAATATGTTATTATCAATTAATGTGAATAGTTTCAATATTGTCTTACCTTCTAACCAATGTTCACCTTGATCAATTTCCCCACTATTTTTTTTTGTTCCAATATTTTTTTTCAATACTACTCTCAATATTGTATGATAGAGCCCCAAGGTCACACCATTTTTGATTTCCAAGAAAACCCGGATTTATTTCGGGACGGAGTATAAGTTAAACTTGCTTTCCATTGTCAAATGATCAGAAAACAATGAAAACAATACCACCCACAGGATGAACGATCTCATCCAACGACGAATTCCGTCGACAGAACCTCGGCACTTCAGTGGATAACCCCCAATTCTTCGTCGCGCACKCCTCCCCGGCTCTGCCTCTCCCCTGCTCCAGATTGCTCCATCGCTTCCCCAATTCCCCAATTCTCCCCTCCATCTCTCTCGCATTCCGCACTCATCTCCTCAGATTCAATTTTTTGATTTCTTTTCCGTTTCAAAATTTCTCACTCACTCAGTACAACAATCCTGAACGAAGGAGTTGTCACAGGAAGTTGGAGCTCGAGGTAAGCTTAGGAGCTTTGAGGTCGGAGAGCGAGACTGGGGTAACGAGAGAAGGAGCTGCAGCCTCAGACAATGTGGGGCGTGCAAGGAACGTTGCAGGCTCCGCACTTGTCAGCTGCCACGGGATTGCGCCTCGCTTCGCCGGCTTCTTGCCGGAAAGTTTTGGAGCCCGTCGCCTCTCGCGTGGGACAAAGAGCGACTCCTGGATATGGCTCCGTTTTAGTCGTGGAGTGCAAGGAGGAAGGCTCTAGGTATGGTTTAGTTGAAGTTCTCCTTCTCTCAGTGAATTATGCTGATCTGAAACAGATTTTTAGTTTRTATTACAATTGCTGTTTGTGGAGTAGTGTTGCAAAATTGCTTGACGAAGGGCGTGGTGATTTTTAATTTCGTAACATTAGGGGAAGCTTCGTKTGGAAACAGCACAGGAACTACAATGGGAGGTGCAATGTTGAGTTTGCACTTCTGTAGTGCCATTCATAGTRTAGAGTTTTAAGGATTGTGAGATAATGAGCTTGGCAAATGGTATCCCTTTTAAATCCACTGTTTTAATTTAAATAAAAAGATTTCGGTACAATGTGCAATTATTATACTTCGTGTGCAGTGTTGAATGGCGTTCCGACGGAACAGAATTGTTCGAGCCTGACGTTTCGCTCCATTTTTCAATCCGGGACAATGTGTAGTTTTAGGGTTAGAGTTGGAAWTTTTTTTGATGCTTCGTGCWGGTTGAGGGCTTGAATTATGGTGAATGGTTTGGATTTTTCAGGGTGAGTGAACCAGGGAATGGTGTGAAAGTAGCTAAGAAGAGGGGGARGAAGAAGAGTGATAGCTCTGGAGYRGCCGCTCCAGTTCCCTCGCAGCTACTCCATCCGGTTTCTGTGAGAATACCAGTCGGCAACCGGGAGGTAGGGGTCAGGCTCTTTTGGGTTTCTTTCCTGAAGTATGTGTAATTCTGATCTCAACTGCGAATTTTGGGAGCTCACGTTTATTTTGCACGCGGGGCTCGCTGTCATGATTCCAGGAACCTTTTCATGTTTGTGGAGTGACTTACTGCTTTGCAGATAGTGGTGGAGACTGGCTTGATTGGAAGGCAAGCCAATGGCGCCGTCACAGTTACTGATGGCGAGACGGTATACCAATCTTTTGATCCTCTAATCTAGGGTTTGAAAATAGACACTTAGTCTTCGCCTTCTTTTTTTAAAKGCGTATCTACCTATCTCTAGCATGTTTCAAGACGATGAAAAGGCTCACCGTGGTGCCTCCCGTTGCAGTAAATGTATATCTTTCAACATAGAATGACCTGTTGAAATCATTACGTGACATCATTAGTTATGCATCCTCCTGATATCGACAGGGGTTGATATCGGCCTCAATGATTTTTGATTTTGACCTTGATATTGTTGCTGCAAACCAGGTGCTCTACACCACTGTGTGTGCATCAAAGGAGCCAATTGAGCCATCTGATTTCGTTCCACTCTCTGTTCAATATCAAGAACGATTCTCGGCAGCAGGTCGTACAAGGTTAGCTGAGGATGTACTTAAGTATCTTTGATGATTACTCTTTGTAAATTCTCAGGAGAAGCATAGGTCTGCCGGTTGTAATCTAAATGAATTCTATATGAACCACTTGGGGTAGGCGTGTCTTCCTGGTTCTTTCTCTAATGCTAGGAACATGTTAAGTTGTGAGCACGCTAGATTGGAACAACAGGAGTTGATGCAATGKATTACTAAGTTAATGGAAATATAGTTAATGGAGTTTATGATTCTGATTTAGAGGACAAATACACATCTATTTCTGTTCTATTAGTAGTACATTATATACATATATATACACTGTATATTTTAGTACATTATCTTACGGTTGTCTCATGATAAGCGAAATTTTGTGTGCTGAATCGTTGAGCTTATTAATTGCGATTTATTGCATTGACAGTGGCGGCTTCATTAAGAGGGAAGGAAGGGCRCGTGATCATGAGGTATGGCTKGGTATTTTTGTTTTGTTTTGACTCTATTATAAAGAATGCTGATTGATATCATTGAATTATTTCTCATTGGCTTCTCAAATGTTCATGTAAAGAGTTTGACCTATGTGGATCCCGCGTATGTGCGCTCTTTATGTACATTTTTGTTAAACATGCGGTTTCGTCTAGTAACCGATATTGGATCTGGTGGGGGCGAACAGATATTGGTGTGTCGCCTGATTGATAGACCAATACGTCCCATGATAGCTCATGGGTTTCATAACGAAACTCAAATTCTAGTCTGGGTAAGCCCGAAGCGCTTTGGTTTGCCCAAATTGGATCTATTTGATTTTTTTATGTTTATGACGAGGGGATATGTGAAGGGAGGAAGCGGGGTTCCATGTTATGAATCTAGTGGTTCTTATCCATGTGCAGGTTCTTAGTTATGATGGYATGCATTCGCCTGACCCATTGGCTATCACATCAGCTGGTGCAGCCTTGTAAGTTTTGCAAGGACTTTATCTTCCTTCGCAGTCGCTCTAGGGGTTTAGCAATTGTATCGTATCCGTGATTACTTTCTTTATCTAGTTACGAAATTCAGATTTGTACTTCAATGGGATTCATTTTGCTTATTAAGAATGTATCAGATACAGCAGTATAGTGGATTGATGCTTGAAGTCTATTAATGCTAATTAAGTTCTTTTGTATTACATTGGAGATTTCTGACCTAAGCATATGCTTGAGCTCTTTATCAGGGCGATCTCTGATATCCCTGTGTCAAAGCCAGTGGCTGGTGTGCGTGTCGGATTTCTGAATGGTCAGTTTATAGTGAACCCGACGATTGTCGAGATGGAGAGTTCAACGCTGGACCTTGTAGTAGCTGGAACGGCTGATGCAGTGCTTATGATCGAGGCAAGTTCCGGTTACCTTAAGTTTAGCAGAATATTTTTAATTAAATTCGAATTCGCATCGAATCCGCATCGAAYCATGTACTCTGTGAACACTACTTGATTGAAATTTTGTGTGGTTAGGGTATCAGTTCGAGGCTTCTGGTTTCTGAAGTAATAGAGTGCGGGATTCCTGTTTTTTTGTGTTATGGAAGGCAAACTTCTTATATTTGGTATATTTGGATTGTGTGCAGGGCTACTGTGACTTTTTGACAGAAGAAGAGTTAGTATGCGCTGTTGAAGTTGGCCATGTACTACTTTTTCCCTCTTTGGTTTCCCCGTATTGCAGTTTGACTGTTGCCATAATTGGCGGAGATGTGAGTCCATGGGGTGAAGAAGTCGATATGAGTGAAGAAACTGATTGGGTTGTTTATCGGATTCTCGGTTTCAGGGTGCCATAAAGACGATCTGTGGAGGATTACAAAAACTAGCGGATATGGTTGGTAAAGAGAAAAACATAGATGCAATCCAACTACCTCCASGCATAATCAGTGACTATATAGAGGTATGTCCTATTATCACTACTGCTACCCTCCAGAATGTTCATGCTTTAGTTATTGCCTKTTTGTAAGATGCAGACGTATGACTCAAATGTTCCCATATTGATCCAGTCAATCTTTCTAAGTATTGCATAATTAACTGTTTTGTCTGCAATTCCTGTTTCAGTTTTTGATTGAGGCCAAATCTTTGCCTTATGTGGGTATATATACAACAGAGGCTTGTTGGAACAGAATTAGAGAACGCTTTGCAAATCGGTATCAAACAGAAGCGAGGTGCTGCAATCAAGGAAATCGAAGAAACGGTGTTGTCGGCTTTGACGGTGGAAGGGGTCCGCAGGGAACAAGCTGCGCTATCAGCAGCAGTACAAGCCAAGGTTCCTGAGGAGGTAGCGCCTGGCACGTGGGAGGATGAGGAGGATTTGTTGGAAGATGGCTTGGTTGAGAGCGAAGTGCACGTGACAGCTGCACCTTGGAAACCCGTGGTGGAGGTATGCCTGGATTTGACTTTGCTTTGTTCGGGAACTATTTTTAGCAGTTTCGTAGTGCAACTTGCAGGATGAAGACTGGTCTTCAAGTTTATATTGGAGTGGCGTCGTGCATCTCAATTTTTTACTGAGATGGTTTGCAAGTAGCTTGCATTTGTAGCAATCTATGGTTGCACTGACCTCTATATTTTTGGATTGTGAAGCTCTTTGACCCTATTGATGTGAAGAGAGTTTTCAAGGASGTTTGTTCTCAATTTCTTCGAAGACTGATTGTTAAGGTCTGTCAACCACTTACCAAGAATTTTTAGCTGTGAAAATATGTGAAGTGACGGGGTTTTATGGCGGTGTAACGACAGTTATAATAAGTTAATAACCATGCGTGATTTATGCCCCATATRATTTTATTGAGTTTTGTATCAGCTGTTACTAGTATTGTATGATGCGACGACGATCAAGTGATTATTGTGTGTCAAGGACTGGGGTTGCGAATATGTTCCAGTTTATCTTTTGAACTTGCGGAATATAATGCAGACGGGAGTAAGAAGTGACGGTCGGAAGGTCACCGAAGTTCGACCGATTCAAAGCATTTGTAGTCTTCTTCCACGAACTCACGGCAGTGCTCTTTTTACTCGAGGGGAAACACAGGTTTCAGAAGCTCCCTTTTGCACCCAATTTTATGTTTTCATGTTACATGTAACGGCTCCTACTATTGATCGCCTAATTGAACATTCACTTGCGAGGCTCCCTCTCGTAGCTTCCAGCATTGAAACTTCGTTTCATGGTCTATGCAGGCATTGGTAGTGACAACGTTGGGTGGAGACAATATGGGGCAACGTGTTGATAATCTCACTAGTACAGAAGATCTTAAACGCTTTTATTTACAAGTACGTTACTTCTGGGCTTTGTTCATGTTTTTCTTAAGGTCATGCTCTGTTAGGTCTGATTTAAGTTACATCGTAAAATCGCAGTTGGTTGTGGATTTCTCAATAATCTAGTAGCCGGAATGGAGTTGGCATTGGTGACCAAGCTTCGTTATTTGTCATTTCGTATACCTTTTCACACGTTCGCACTCTCACTGTGTGGATTCCAGTATACATTTCCTCCAGCTTCTGTAGGAGAAGTGGGAAGGGTTGGTGCTCCGAGTAGGCGGGAAATAGGACATGGTGCACTTGCAGAGCGGGCTTTGGAACCGGTCATCCCAGACGAAGAGGGGTTCCCGTACACCATCCGGGTAGAAAGTTCTATCACCGAAAGCAACGGCTCATCCAGGTAATAGACATCTGTCTTGCATTGTTGTGATTTTAGTAAGCACAGATTGTGTTGCAATCCTATTTTTTAGTGAGAAGTGGAGACTCTTTTGTGACCTTACCACGCGTTATTCTCATCGTCCTTGTAGTATGGCTTCAGTCTGTGGAGGTTGCCTGGCTATGCTGGACGCGGGTGTTCCACTTAAGACTTCTGTGGCTGGAATTGCCATGGGTCTGATTCTGAACACGAGAGATTGTGGAGGGGATGGAGAGCCGCTCATATTGAGTGACATTCTAGGATCAGAAGATGCCTTAGGTGATATGGACTTCAAGGTGAACATTACTATTTKAATTTTAWCCCRTGGTCGTGYCTACTTTTGGTCCTGCACTGCCTGTAAATTGCCACTAGAACTCCAGTATTGCGTCGACTTTGGAAACAACATTATTCATGCTATGCTTATCTGCAAATACATCGTCAKAAATGAACCATTGCCCTATTTTTATTTTGCTATTCATATGTTAATTGATATGACAGGTTGCTGGGAATGAGACTGGAATCACGGCTTTTCAAATGGATATTAAGGTGMGTGAAACAGTCAAAATCTGCGATCTATTTCTGACCAATAGTGAATAGTTTCCTTGCTCATATGCAGACTCTGACTTGTAGTGGCTGGGGTAATTGGATAGGTAGAGGGCATTACCATTCCTGTAATGAGAATGGCGTTGGAAGAAGCTAAAGCTGGCCGCATTCATATTCTTGGTATTKCCTCTTTCAAGCATTTTACTTCTGGAACTATAATGCCTTCATTATGTACTCATTATCAACTGTGTTGGATTGAGCTTTTCGAAGTTTTATTTTACCATGAAATCGAGTTTTAAAGGTTACAGCGAAGTTCCAYAAGCTCCCAAAATGTCTTAGAAGRTCTCAAAATTCTAGAGGATGAATTTGGTGCCTTCAATCTAAAGGATTTCAAAGTTCACATTTTCAGTTCCTTACCCTAATCAAAGAAAGAGCTTTTTTGGCTTCCTCTTGCCTGAGAATTTTAATAGCTCTGTTCGTGTGGGGTGAATTTATCGATTGACCTTGGCTCTCACGTTGTTCTGGGGAAAATATCTGTTTTGCAGGTGAAATGTCTAAAAGCTTACCTCCTCCAGCTCTGCAGGTGTCAACACATGCACCACGAATTACAATGCTAAAGGTATTCTGTTTAAGTTGATTGTTTATGATGCATAAGCAATGCGATATAAATTGTTGTCTTATCTTGATATTTTTGACTACTCTGAGATAATTGTTGTATACTCACAAATTCGCTCAGATTGTTATTGGACTTCCACTAGATCCGCCCACTTCTCCAATGTTACAGCACTTCATGTCATCCAAGCATGCCAGTTTTTTTGTCTAATCATCGGTTCCTAACCGAAAAAATCGGTGTACAGGTTGATACTGACAAGATAAGTATCATTGTTGGACCTGGAGGGAAGACAATCAGAGGCATTATAGAGTCCTCTGGAGTTGAGTCAGTGGATGTTAGTGATGATGGTTCTGTAAGTATTCTTCTTTTTCTCGTGGGATTCCTGCTTAGTAAGATTGTGTTTGAAGCATATTGATGCCAACTTGGAAGGGTTCGTTTCTATAGTATAAATATGCCAGTTTCCGTTTTCCGTTTTACAAGTAACAGCCGTCAAGTTTAATTTTTCAACTGCGGGCTTACTTCAGTATTGACCTTTGTATTGGCGATTGCAGGTTAGGATTGTAGGGCGATCTGTCCAAGGAATAGAAGTTGCTAGGTCCAGGATTTTAGGTTTGACAATGGTTCCCACAGTGGGGRCTGTGTATAGGTATGTGACCTCTAGAGATMTTTYGAACTTAACAATTTCTGGAGATTCYGTGYTGTTGATTCTCTTATGGTTCAGTTTCTGAAAATACAGTTTGCGCACATTCTTTGGTTCAAGTTTTTTCAATTGATTAGTTGACCACTGACGTGAGATACCTGTAGGCCGGTATYTGACGAGGGTCGTTTCCTGGGTTTCTGAGTCATTTATTTCCTCTTACTGTCGTGGAAATGCTTGTGCAGGAATTGTAAGGTGAAGACAGTGACCACTTTTGGATGTTTTGTAGAAATAGCTCCAGGGAAAGAGGTCAGTACTTATGTCACCCTTATTTTAAACTGTGCGCTTCCTGCTAATGTGTTCTGTGTTATCATTTAAGATGAATTGTTTGTGTTCTTCTGTAGTTTTCAATTTTGGCACGTTGTGACTAGTCTATCAGCTGCCAGATACAGGAATCTAGATCAAGACCTGGCMTCTGCAATTATGCCTCTACAATCTAATTTGTGGGTTGTGAACGCAGGGCTTGTGTCATATTAGCGAATTGACTAGTAGCACGAAACTGGCAAGGGTTGAAGATGTAAGGTCCTCCTGGCACATTTGCATAACAATTTGAAACTTACAATATAAATTTTACTGTGGAAGCTAAATATCGATTATAGTAATTATCCGAACATATTTCTATTGGTCAAAACTAGTGTAAGATGTCTTTCTATTGGTATACATTGCTACGTTGAAACTTACTGAATGATTCCTTAATTATATATAATACATAATACTTTAATTAGCTTGAGTTTTTTACTATATGTAGGTACCCACCAGGTCGCGTCCATGGTACCGTGAGAAAGCTCTTTGCCAGGAGGGGTGCATGGACTTTGTTTTGTGGCATTGGGACATACAGTGTGGAAGTAATGGATATTTGAGATATTTTCAAATGAAAAATAAAATAAAATAATCTTTTTACTTTGGGCCAACGGCACAGGGCTACGCTACTAGATATAAAAACAGACACTTTCGGCCATTTAATCACGTAGGGGTTAATTAGTTGAACACTTCAGAATTTTTATGTCACGATTGCAAGGATTGGTTTAAGAGTCTGCTGCTATGGTAGTTTATTTGCTTTGCAATGAGAACATGCGATGAAGCGTGAATCAGTAATCAACCGCTGCATTCTTACCTGTTGTTTCTTGTGTCCAGTTTGTGAACGAGGGAGACTTCTTAGATGTCAAGCTAATTGAGGTACGTCATGTTTCCTCCTTAGTTGAAACTTATTCTTCAATTCTCAATAAGATGAGGAATTCATTTTTCAAATATTTGGACTCTCTAATCCTGTAGCCGAATTCATATTAATGGGTTTATTAATTTAATGATTTGACAGATCAATGCAAGGGGTCAGCTGCGACTGAGTCATCGTGCCTGCTCGGTGGACGAAAATGTGCCCGACAATAAGAGTGCACCAGAGCTTGCGGGTCTCACYCAGGAAAATGCTTAGTAATMTTCTCTTTTTCRASCATTTTGTTAGGGTGTCTCTTTGTCTATCTCACCCCTAGTCATTCTAATGAACATCATCGTTCAATAATMATTTCCTGGATGTGTGAGTATGATTGACACCATGAATACTTGCTGTCAGTGTAGCAAAATCTGCCGACATAGAAGTTATTGGAGGAGCAATTTTTTATGCCTTGCCCTTATTCTCACCTGATAACTTTTGGAATGAAATGAGGCTGCATATGTGCAGATTACAGCATACTCTTGTGCCTCTGATGTAGAAGGTTCTTTTATGCAGTGGTAAATATACAGGTTCTTCAGTTGCAACATGACGCCATTCACTCTCTGATAGCCTTCTTTTTTAAACATGCTTCTAAGTACAGTTTGCATACATAATTTCATTTGCTGTGGTCAGAAAAACTACAGGATTTGGGTCACAGGATTTCAAAACATCAGCTGACTTTGATATCATCTTATATCATAGTTTTTTCATGTTGTGATCTGGTGCTTATATTCGAGATCCTCCCTGGTACATTCTTACCTTGATAATCCCAATATTATTATCAGGTACTTGTTTAGAAATATTTCACCCAAGTGATGATCTGTAAGACTGAACTATGGTAAGGTAAGAGACCCTATTGGTGGCACAATTGAAAGGCCAACCTATTTGTGCCACTATGCTTACATTTCAAACTTTCAAACAAACTCAACCGATACATAGTGGCCAAAAAATGGCACAAATAGTCACATGGTACAAACAAGGTCTTTTGTCTTGTGACACAATAGTTGTAAAAATGATATCTACAAGAATTAGTGCAAATACAAGTGTTTCAATTGAACTATCCTTTTTGAACTCCTACTTGATTGGACTATCCATTTTAACTTGCTACACTATTCATATATATCAAATTCTATTATGCAAGAGTGGTAATGAGGTGTAGGACTTCATGCAAAAAAATCTATCCATGAACCTAGGAGAATATCTTGGAGAAATTGTTGGTGTCTTTTGTCTTTCAGTATTGACAAATTATATTGTAAACCCATGTGTCTCTATTGTAGAAACTTGTTTCGCGTAAAAAAGAAATCCCAACTACTTCCATTCACCAATTAGGTGAAAATTTAACTTCCCACAAAAGCTAAGTAATTTTGATTCATATTTTATTATTTGTTGGTATAGATGTTTGATAATATTTTGAGTAAAATTCCATGGGTGGGGTTGTTTTCTTCATTGTCACTTATTGAAGGTTATATCCCTCCTTTTGTGTTAATCCTTCAAGTTTCTTGGCTATGTGTTCACCAAAAACACTCCAAATCTGCCATTTCTAGTATAAGTACCAAATTTTTGAAAAGAAGCGTTTTTGGACACATTTTACTATCGGTCTTGTAGTAAGATGGTTTGAGGAGATGTGAAAAAAAATTTAGAAACTTCCACCATGTGGATGAGGATTCCATTGCACCAAAGAATGTGTTATTTGGAATACGGACGCAAACGTTATGAACTGCGCAAGTTTGTGCGACATAAATTTTCTTTTTCTCGACAATACGTGCATTTAATGAAGGGGATATACACTTGCTGAACATCTGATCAGGTGGCTATTAGGGTCCCTGGCAAGTTTGGGTCACTACCTTACTGTCCCTGACTATTAGGCGAAGCCAAGTGCTTACACTTTTTCCCTCTTCTGTTTTGTGCATTGGTGGTTTGACTGGATGCAGTAACAAAATTCGCGTCATTTGTAAGGTACGCGGTTTCATCTATCCTCTCTCTATTGTCTTCTTCTCGGGCTATATTGTACTGTGGAAGAGTTTCCAAATTGTCAACAAGAACCCCTGGGGTTGATGAAAAAACTCTATGTGAACTGTGTGTTTCTGCGGTTTAGGGTTGTGATGGCCTTCCGAGTGACTGAACTCTAGAACTAATGAATATGCACTTCATTCTTGTKTTTAGAGATTTTTCCAGTCATTTGTTGCCCCAGTTTGAGCTTTTACGGTCCTTGCTCTTGTGTTTTTAATGCTCGAGGAACAAATGACGCAGGTGAACGACGAGTATAGTGTTGTCAAGGACATGCCAGTTGCGAACCCGAGGGAGTCTGCTGGTGCTAAGCCAGGAGACAATGGCCTCCAGAGCTTGCGTGTCCCTGCTCCGGAGCAGCCTACTACAAACGCAGGTATTTGTTGATGATTTGAGATTTTCTTATTTTATTCTGAATTGCCTCTGCTGTATATCCTAGAAGTAGACTATGGAGCCCCCCTCTCACACCTATTTACGCTCACTTCGGACGCAAATGTGATTCCTGATTGTGTAGACTGAAAATATTGTGTAATGTGTGCGTCATAATAATTGTGGAAGATGCGGAATTATGCCAATGAGTCCTAATTTTGTGTTCGGAGATGCTGCTACTTTTCCGACACAGAACGAATACAATGAATGAAGTGAATACGAGTTCTTGAAGTTTTGTCGCTTAATTTGTACTGGGAGTTCTCTTCATGCTTGCTTTCAATGCTAATTATTCTACACCTATTTTCAGGATCAGCATCTGTAAAGACAGGAGGCAAACAACTTGCGTTGGTACCTGCACGAGCGCAACCTGCAGCTGCAGCACCAATTGTTGGTGCTGCTGCTCCTACAGTGGATCGCACTTCTACTGCTATTACAACAACTGATCGGTACRTTTTTTGCTACACTGACTTCTACAATGTATATGCATTTGATCACGGATGAGAATGAGATTTTAGGGCATGAGGGTGGTATGCATCTGAATTGAACATTTGTTGAATTTATCAAAATCTACTAGCAAGGCATTGATTTATTAAATTGATKTTAGCAGGTATCAACCAAGTGCTGCAGTTATGAAGAGGCTTCCTAGCAAATGGCCGAAACCCGTCTGGCATCCACCTTGGGTGAACTACAGGGTAAGCGCTGAACTTTTCTCGTTTCCTGTYCGTGGACGATCACCCTTTGGTCGAGGAAGACATTACATTAAGTCCCGTGTYGAGGTGATAAGCTAGGCTTTTTTTTATTAGTGTCGGGTGATTCCAATGAGTCTGGATGTCACTTGCAGCGATGGATAGGTTCCCATGGGAGATTCTTCTGTGATTTAATCGTTTTGTGGGTCTCGCAGGTCATCAGCGGGCATTTAGGGTGGGTCCGATCAATAGCGTTCGATCCTGGAAACGAATGGTTTTGTACAGGCTCAGCGGATAGAACTATCAAGGTGAGTGTTGATTTTCCTTCTCCTTTTTTGTGCATGCCCATCTTTAGTTGGCATGCATGCCTTAATAGGTTCCTTCTTTTCCACATGCGTCAGCTCCACTTCGTATATCCGTCTGGCTTCTCCACTATACTGTTTGTTTCAATCCTGTGAAATTTTGAAGTGTGCGGTTTCCCTCAAACTAGACTGGTTTGTCCTCGTKCGTGTGACACCCTTAAACCGAAGTTGCACTATTTTAAATTTTAGGTTTGTGCTGGATGTGAAATATCAGTGTATTGTACCAATTTGCAGTCACATATAATTTTGCAGTGACGCTCTTTTTAAGTTGACTCTAATTTTGTACCCACACTAAACGAACATATCATTGTAGTTCGTTTTTTAGGTGAATTAAGCGCGGCCAATTATTATATACATTAATCTAAATTTACTATTGCAATGCAGTATTAAATAATGTTCATTATTATTATTATTATTATTTTAAATTATTGTAATTTTAAATTATGAAACACGTATACTTGCTCTCCCCAGAATACTTTGAATCCTCTTAGTTTATCTCGCCTTGCATCATGTCTTAATGCCGCAATTAGTGTGAAATTTGCTTATTTTTCCGCTTCGAAGTAACTGAAATAAATTTGTAGTCACTCGGTTCCATCTAGTGTTCCRTATTGTTTGCTGCCAAGAGCAACCCTTATATGAGTAAATTCAGGGTGATTCTTTTCTAGGGTGAGGCCATATGATGGGTTACGATGTTGCTCGTTTAGGTCGTGATGCTGTTTTTTTAACTCGCCGTGACTTTGGTGTACAGATTTGGGATAGCGGAACTGGGCAGCTGAAGCTGACTTTAACTGGTCATATTGAGCAAGTTCGAGGTATGTATATTCAGTTGGTACATCTCACCCGTGTTTTATGTAATTAGGGAACTATATACTTCACTTTTCTATCTTCCGAGTCCTATCATGATAGTGGGTGAATGAATGGTGTTGTACAGGTCTTGCAGTAAGCGCTCGGCATCCTTATATGTTCTCAGCTGGTGACGACAAGCAGGTCAAATGTTGGGATCTTGAGTATAACAAGGTGTGTTCTGACTCTTACGAAGCACTGATGCATTGTGTGCATGGTTTGGGACTGTCTTTGTTACAAAGTATCCATGTGATTTGCTGAACACATTACTGTAACATTGTGCAGGTTATCCGRTCATATCATGGACATCTGAGTGGAGTTTACTGCTTAGCKCTTCATCCAACACTTGATATTCTCATGACTGGCGGACGAGACTCAGTGTGTCGGGTATGGTGTTTTTATTCTCCTTTGCCCCCCTTTAATCCTGATGTTTCATGGAAACTTTACTATTCGTGAGCGTTTGATTTTTGAGTTCAAAGTTCTTTGCGCATAATATTTCTCTTTGCAGGTATGGGACATGAGAACTAAGGCACAGGTGTTTGCGTTGTCTGGACACGAGAATACGGTCTGCTCTGTGATTACGCAGGCTACTGTAAGATYTCAATACTGCCTTCTTTGCTGTTGCATGGATTACGTTCTGAGCTGTGTCGCATCCAGCGTTCATGGTTATTTCACGAATTGTAGTCGATTGAAATTCTTTGGGTCTCGTAGTTCGTGTGCGAAAGCGTTTATGCCTCACTTCTTTTCGTCCATTGGTGTGATTTATTTTCTGCTAATACATTTAAGGTTAATTTAATCTTATCTGTGGAGAGTAGTAAGTTTGCACCTCATAGCTATGATGTTTCTTGTTTGCAAAGTATCAAAACACGCACACTAGACTACTGATGTTTTGCACGTTTTCATGGACCCGAAATCTCAGGACCCTCAAGTTGTAACAGGATCGCACGACACCACAATCAAGCTTTGGGATCTTGCAGCTGGTTTGTAATTAATCCCTCCTTGTAACTAGGTGCTCTGGATTTGAATTTTCATTTCTGAAGCTCGTTTTGTAATCTTATATTCTCACTTGGGAAAGATTGAAAGTTAGAAGTTATACTGTTGCGTTTATTCAACTTATGGTGCTCCATGTCATCCATGCTCACTTCTCAGGTAAAACTATGTCCACGTTGACATTCCACAAGAAGTCTGTGAGAGCATTGGCGATGCATCCCTTCGAGTGAGTTTCAACTCTCTTTTCTTGATGAGAATTTATCTGAAGTGAACCAAATATTATGTGATGGTAGACTTGTTGCATTGTAGAAGTAACTGGTGTTCCCTCTTGTGTATAATATTTTATGCATTGCAATTTTACTTCGAGATGTATTCCTCTTTTTTTTCGCAACAGTCTATACGTGCCTTGTCCTATGCTATAATTTCGTGTATCCTTGGCTTGAACAGACATACTTTTACCTCAGCATCAGCAGATAATATTAAGAAATTCCGGCTACCAAAGGGAGACTTTTTGCATAACATGCTGTAAGCATTCTTTATGCAACTTAGCCAGTTTTCGTATTGTTTGCTTTCATATATTCGGATTGAACTAATTCTTTACAGTGATAACTGRWCTTCTCTTGTTCSTCTTTTCGTATTTACATCCAYYAATGTAATTYGTTCACATAAWTAGTTGTTGGYGTCTCTTGTGATTATTGGAAGTCTTWAGTATGGTTGCTTAATGAAACGCGGCACATATCAGTAGACCTGCTGATTTTTGTCTGATGCTTATGTCGTGTTGTGGCGTTGGAATTTACAGATCTCAGCAGCGCACAATTGTCAACTGCATGTCCATCAATGAAGACAATGTTATGGTGTCAGCAGGTTTGTACCCCAGGACCCTTCTTGAACTTTCCCTTTCTAAGTTGAAATGACTACTGAAGGGCTTAGGGTGTGAGGAGCTGAATTCAAGAATGGTATATGTTGGCTTTTACAAATTAGGTGATAAAATCTTAACAGTTAATGAAATGTTGCAGGAGAACCAAGGACCATGGGGAGTCCAGTGGAAGTCATACCAGGCTGGTCTGGAATCAATGAGCGTCTGGACAGCACCCTGGTGCAACTCAATCGKCTTATGCACTACTACGCCGACGTCACTCCTGACGAAGGTCTCCGAGACCCTGACCCCTCCAGGAAGGTAATTTCTGATGCTGACTTTCCTTGTCACTTCTCCAAGGGTTCAAAAATGTGAAATTTATGGTTCCGAGTGAAATTGGAACCCATCTTTCCAAATAATTGTTTTCTTACATCTCGTAGAATGATGATACGTGGTAGTATTACTGGCATTCTAAGCTTTTTGAATGCCGTTTTTGAATATTCAAACAATGACGATGATATTGAGGAATGTCCTGATGAGACATAAAACTTGAAAAAGTTGAACATTTCTTTTGGAGTAGAGACACTTGCGAATACCTGCTTATAATTTTACAATTTCACTGCTACTAGTGCTTGGTTGTTGTAGGGTATTAACAGTGTCTCTGTCCATTGTGTAAAATTAGTGTTCTATAACCTTCGAGAGTCAGTTGTTTAGACGCGTTTTTTTTTGTGATTAAGTGCACCTGTTCCTGTGGCTTCAGTTTCAGATTTATGCTGCGTGGCACATCATTCTTAAGTAAGTTCATAGTGGCAGCGAGTAATTTGGCATAACTCGGTGTTGTTTTTGCAGCCGTGTGTGTCAGAAGAATGCCTGGACACCAACATGCAAGACATATTGAGAGAAGCCCAGACTCGGCTACAAGAGTTCACAGAAACTATGCAACGGTTGACGGGTGGACCTGCGTCAGCTGACCAGAGWGGGCGACAACTTCGGGAGTCCAATGAGGTACGGGAACTTTGGTAATTACGGACACCAATAAATTGATATATCATTTCTAAAAGTCTCATGCAGTTAGATGGCACTTCATAACCTTTTGAATTACTGGGCTGGGTGTCCTTCTATAGGAGTATTGTTGGTGAAARTATTTCATCTTTAGTGTCATAAGATTTATTGGAGAACTTTCAATTCTATTGAAGAATTTGATGTGAGAGATSAGTTGGTCCTATAAGATCTGTAGCAAAGGGACCATGCCTATTGAACACTATTCAAGAATGTAGTGTTGCACTGTAATGCGTGGATTTCAACACGCAGAAAAAGGCCTCCCATGTGGATGGGTTCCTACTTAATGAACAGCAATAACTACACAACAATTTAACCCATTGACGAGTGGCAATATAGAAAAGCAATACAATCCATCAAATTCTTGGTTGTTAATGCTTTCTAATTTGATGCTTTTTAATTATGTCTTCAGGTTCTTTATGGGGTAGCTCAGGTTGGAAGAATTTTTCTGATTCTCCTTCAATTATACATGTCTTCTTGGTTCTTCTTGTTGGTTGGTTAAGACTCAAGAGAATTGTGGGGAGGATGTCATTGTAGGCGTGCGAGAGAGGTTTGGCAGATTCCGAACGCCAAGTTTTTTTACTCAAGAGAGAACTATCCCATTCTCAAAAGGAAGTGGGCCACCTTCAAAAAGTTGGTAACCTCTTTGAAGTGAACAMAAATTATGTTTCYAACTGCTTTAATCGACATGGAATYATRGTTGCAAAATRTGAAAYTGCATTACTKGGAGYGGGCGCAATTCTAGTGTGTTTCTGCTACAATTCCATCTACTGTAGCTTTGAGATTTTAATGTTTTAATTTTCCCTACTTTTATGAACTTTGGCTTGTTTTTGGTTGTGGCAGAGAATGAGAGAGTATGAGTCCGTCATAGACCAAGTCCGTGACAACAGTGCACCTAACGTAAAGCTCTCAAGGTATCCAATCATCTTGTTGTCAATTTTTCTGCAATTAAATTCTATTCTCATTGATATGGATCTGATGTTGAGAACTCACTTCCATTTTACCATTTCAATTTCAATCACTAAATTTTGTTCTTCTTTCATGTTTTACAATCATGTATCATTTGGATGTGTCAGGGAACTGGAGAGAACCAGGGCGGAATTATTGGACAGGACAAAAGAGTATGAAGCCATTCTATCAATGAAAGAGAGACTAGCAAATGTRAGTTTCCTGAATACTKGTGGTAAACGAACACAATGAAAATAGTACTGCTCTGCTCTGACAGGAGCTTCTGACACCTTGTACCCATTTGCTAATTCAAGAGAAAATAAATTAGTTAAAAGGAACGTTTTCGGCAGTCACCCTAATTCTAAGTCTTGAAGCATTTTTTTTTTTTAATTTTACAAATTCTTTGTGTTCAAGAGTGCAAATGTGAGTGAGCTATGCAACTTGCTGTCGATGTTTACCTTTCCAGTCGATGTCTGAATAATGCACATGTGCTTATTAACCCATAATTAAGGACCGTGGTTGATTTGGGGGGCGGGCAAGACATTCTCTAGTTTCCAATTAAACATGGAAAAAAAATATCAAATTGTGATGCTTTCAAGAGATTTGACCATGCCGATGGAATTAGCATGAATGATTGGGCCTCCACAATAAATTTTGTGGCAATTTAAGGTTCCCTTATTGGAAGATTTTTGTATTTTCAGCCCAAATTTCATTAGTTTTTTCAATGCCTAAACAACATGTAAGCACATATTGTCCTCATTCTTATCCCAATGCATTCAATTTACAATTCCATACACCCGTCCCCTTTTGTCCGTATCCAAATTCATTCTAAAACTCTGGCTATCAATGAAAAAGTGTCAATATCAACCCAGAAGTGGTCGACCGGTCCTTAATGGGTTAAGCCGTATTTGTTAAATTGAGACTTTTTTGCAGACTTTGAGACAGAATGCTACGGTTATTGAAAAATTCATTTAAAAAAATAGTAATTGAAANTTTCATCTTTAGTGTCATAAGATTTATTGGAGAACTTTCAATTCTATTGAAGAATTTGATGTGAGAGATCAGTTGGTCCTATAAGATCTGTAGCAAAGGGACCATGCCTATTGAACACTATTCAAGAATGTAGTGTTGCACTGTAATGCGTGGATTTCAACACGCAGAAAAAGGCCTCCCATGTGGATGGGTTCCTACTTAATGAACAGCAATAACTACACAACAATTTAACCCATTGACGAGTGGCAATATAGAAAAGCAATACAATCCATCAAATTCTTGGTTGTTAATGCTTTCTAATTTGATGCTTTTTAATTATGTCTTCAGGTTCTTTATGGGGTAGCTCAGGTTGGAAGAATTTTTCTGATTCTCCTTCAATTATACATGTCTTCTTGGTTCTTCTTGTTGGTTGGTTAAGACTCAAGAGAATTGTGGGGAGGATGTCATTGTAGGCGTGCGAGAGAGGTTTGGCAGATTCCGAACGCCAAGTTTTTTTACTCAAGAGAGAACTATCCCATTCTCAAAAGGAAGTGGGCCACCTTCAAAAAGTTGGTAACCTCTTTGAAGTGAACAMAAATTATGTTTCYAACTGCTTTAATCGACATGGAATYATRGTTGCAAAATRTGAAAYTGCATTACTKGGAGYGGGCGCAATTCTAGTGTGTTTCTGCTACAATTCCATCTACTGTAGCTTTGAGATTTTAATGTTTTAATTTTCCCTACTTTTATGAACTTTGGCTTGTTTTTGGTTGTGGCAGAGAATGAGAGAGTATGAGTCCGTCATAGACCAAGTCCGTGACAACAGTGCACCTAACGTAAAGCTCTCAAGGTATCCAATCATCTTGTTGTCAATTTTTCTGCAATTAAATTCTATTCTCATTGATATGGATCTGATGTTGAGAACTCACTTCCATTTTACCATTTCAATTTCAATCACTAAATTTTGTTCTTCTTTCATGTTTTACAATCATGTATCATTTGGATGTGTCAGGGAACTGGAGAGAACCAGGGCGGAATTATTGGACAGGACAAAAGAGTATGAAGCCATTCTATCAATGAAAGAGAGACTAGCAAATGTGAGTTTCCTGAATACTGGTGGTAAACGAACACAATGAAAATAGTACTGCTCTGCTCTGACAGGAGCTTCTGACACCTTGTACCCATTTGCTAATTCAAGAGAAAATAAATTAGTTAGAAGGAACGTTTTGGGTAGTGTTGAAGCATTTTTTTTTTTAATTTTACAAATTCTTTGTGTTCAAGAGTGCAAATGTGAGTGAGCTATGCAACTTGCTGTCGATGTTTACCTTTCCAGTCGATGTCTGAATAATGCACATGTGCTTATTAACCCATAATTAAGGACCGTGGTTGATTTGGGGGGCGGGCAAGACATTCTCTAGTTTCCAATTAAACATGGAAAAAAAATATCAAATTGTGATGCTTTCAAGAGATTTGACCATGCCGATGGAATTAGCATGAATGATTGGGCCTCCACAATAAATTTTGTGGCAATTTAAGGTTCCCTTATTGGAAGATTTTTGTATTTTCAGCCCAAATTTCATTAGTTTTTTCAATGCCTAAACAACATGTAAGCACATATTGTCCTCATTCTTATCCCAATGCATTCAATTTACAATTCCATACACCCGTCCCCTTTTGTCCGTATCCAAATTCATTCTAAAACTCTGGCTATCAATGAAAAAGTGTCAATATCAACCCAGAAGTGGTCGACCGGTCCTTAATGGGTTAAGCCGTATTTGTTAAATTGAGACTTTTTTGCAGACTTTGAGACAGAATGCTACGGTTATTGAAAAATTCATTTAAAAAAATAGTAATTGAAACTAAAAATAAATAATGCTCAAATAGTGATCCTATAATGAAATTTTAAAAAGTTGGTATTGTTACCTATTTATAAAAAAATACTACTAAAGAGATAAAGTAGTTTATCTTCAAGTCGAAGATGAAAATGAGACTGCAAAAAGTCTCAATGTAACGAATATGGCCTTTTAAATAATATCTTTCGTTGCAACTATTCTAAATCTGAAATTAGAATTTTTGTTGTTCAGGAGCTTAATGAAATCAAAAAAGTACAAAAAGAGGAGACTAGAGGACGCCAACATGAGGTGAGATTTTGACATTGTTGTTTTGACTGCAGAATGAACTCTCAAATTTCGAATGCAAAGCAGGTTTTGATCTTTTATTGTTTGCCAAAGTAGTGCGGTAGTGAAGTTAGTTGTTTCAATTGCTAATCACAAAAACAATCCTTACTTAGTTACTATCTTAACATTTTATGATCACATCAACCATGGGACAAAGCTATTTTATAGAGACACCAATGGTGCTAATAAACTAGCTTAGAAATTAATCATACATGTTTATATGGCTTGTGGTGGAAACTATTGCAGGCAGGAAGGGAGAAGATGCAAAAACAATCAATCCTTAGTTACTATCTTAAYTWTTTATGATCACATCAACCATGGGACAAAGCTATTTTATAAGTCGTTAAGAGGCACCAATGGTGYTAATAAACTRGCTTAGAAATYAATCMTATAATTATGTTTAYATGGAAACTATTGCAGGCAGGAAGGGAGAAGATGCAAAAACAACGTGAAGTGCGAGATCTGAAAGAAAATTTTCAGAGGGAAGTGCTGACAGCTACTCAACATCATCTGGATAGAGAGATGGAATTACAAAAGTATTGCCAAAAAGAAAAAGATGCACATTTCAAAAGCATAGAGGTAAATAAGATTATGTTATGTTTGCAATTTTTTAATCAATTTAGGCTTAAACATTGTGAAGAAAGGTGTTTGTGAATGTTAGAATATTAATGTTATGTGAACAATGTAGAGAAGGTATGACCTCCCCATTGCTCTAGAATGATATGGGAATCATGTCTTTGTTCCTTCCAAAGAGTTTATCCAAGTTGCCTAGAATTGTTGTCGTGTTGTAAAATATTATTTGTCCGAAATTTTTACCATTTTATGGTTTCCATGAAGGTTTGAATTATAGAATTCCAAACTTGATTATCCTCCTAGTAATATTTAATCATTTTACATTAGTGAATAGCATGAAATAGATCACCACAATATATTACAAAGATGATCTATTGTTTCCAAAAATAAACAATGTAATAATGCTATCTATAGGAAGAAAAGGCACTTGCTTTACAAAAAGATTTATCTTCCATGACAAGCACATGTGTACATAGTGAGCATGAACTTCAAAGTTGCAAAATTAAGGTACTATATGCATAGAACTCTTCAAATTTCAAAAATAAATATTCTATTTTGATTTCCATAGATGAAATTGAATGTTACTAATATAAAGTATAGGCTGAATTTTCTTAACAATAGTTTTTTTAATATTCTTAATTAAAAAATTTACAATATTTCTTTAATTAAAAAGTGTTTAATTCCAATAGGCACTATAGTTTTAAATCCTACTCATCAGTAAACACTATCATTTTATATTCAAATTTCATATAGATCTTTTCAACTCTACAATAATGAATGAAATTGATTAATTATTATAATTGAATATGTTAAAACAATATATTTAAGTGAAAATGAATTTGACCTTTATAGTCAAGCAAAGTTGCCTTGCCTGACATAAGTTTTGGTTTAGGCCTTCTATTGTCATGTTGTATTGTATGTCAAATTAGACTTTGGTGTCTAGTTAACTAGATGTGAGCATAAAAAAATTGTCATCCTCACTTTTATTCCCAATAACTATTGTTGTCCTTCATGGCATGTTGTTATTAGTGAAAAAGAGGGTTTAGGACACGTCATTTTGCACCTTTGTGGGTATAGGGTGCAAATTAGTGCTTCTAAAGAGACTTGTAGTTAGGCCAAAAAGGCAACAATAGGTGCAGTTGACTGTCTTTAGATAGACAAAGGATTTATTAATTGTAGATGTCTTGTTAGATGCTATATTGTTAAGTCAAGGAAAACAATCTTAATAATTGAAGTGCCTCAATAAGTAATTTAAAGTTTTGTTTTTTTGTTTTTTGTTTTTTATAACACAAATGAAATGGAATTTCATTGCAAAAGTAACTCAAAGTTTTGAGTTGTATCACATCTACCTAGGTGATGACACATACATGTATTGTCTTTATGTGGATGCATGGTTGAATGATGATGTAGTGGTCTTTTGTTAATCATTCTTGATAGCTGGGTCCAATTATTCAACAATTATTGTATGCACTATATTTGGTGGTGATGGTCAGTCTTTCCTAACAAATTACTGATTGAATATCAAAAAGGTCTCAAAGAAATAATTAAAGTGTTTCATCAGATAACTCAAAGGTTTGAGCTACATCACACCTATATATGTGATTATGCACGTATATATCACTCTTATGTGGGTGGTGAATAATGATGTACTAATCTGTTTATATATCATTATTGACAATTTGGGTCCCACTAGTGTCAATACTGTACTAGATGGTTAGCTAGTTAGGATAGGCATTGGCTTTGACAAACAATTAGTTGAAGATTGAAATGTGTCAAACTAGTAATTAAATGAAATCAAGGTTGTCTTGTCCAGTATTAGTTTTGGTTTGGGCATATTATTGTAATGTCATGTTGCAATTGACTATCAATTTAGTATGTTAACCCCTAAAATCCCAAAGTCTAGTCAAGAACATAATGAATTGTAGGTAGGCTTGTGTAACTTAAATTCTTGACATGATTTTTGAAACTTTTTTTGAAAAGAAGAAAACATAGAAGCTTTCAAGAAAGATAATATTTGTTTCAATTGGTGTTTGGAAACAAAAGATATGCTATGTTATGTTTAAAATGGGGAAAAATGAGTACAAAAAGAATCCACAAAAACTTGAATTAATTTTGTTATTTTTTTTACATGGAAACCTTGGATTTATTCCATTTGAATAAGTGATGTGAGCGCACATTTGTCAAAAAAAATTGACCTAGTCATAATGACTATTTCAACCCAGTTTTAGACTCAAAAGTCTATACTTGGACCTCATTTTGGCTTAAATGTCTTCTTTTGTACTTGAAATTTAAGTATGTTTTCCCCTAGACTTTCAACTCAAATCTTGAGCATTAAAAAGTTTGAAACCAAATTTTTAGTGCAAATTATGAAGTTAAGATTGAGATTCAAAGTCAAATAATCTACTCAAGGAACATACTCAAAAACCTACTTTCTTCAATTTGAATGCAAATGTCTTGCAATCTACATGGTGAAAGTTTTCAAAATTTCTTCCATGCATTCTTATCCTAGTTTAGTGCAAGATTTTACAATTAAGTATGCTAAAATAAATTAATAAATATATTTTCTTTTTTTTATGATAGAAATTGCAATTTTGAGTTTTTTTTGATGAAAAATTGCTTTAAGACTTTAGCTTTGATTGAAAGCAAGTGTAAAAAAAATTATTATAATTTTTAGTTTTACCTTGTGGTAACTATTGTTGTCTTCCATAGCATATCGTTTTAAGTGAAGGAGATGGATTAATACACCACATTTGGGGCCACTTTGGGTTAGGATTAGAGTGCAATGCAACTACATGTTGATATGGGCAATCTTGGGTAAGTTTATATGGATAAAAAAATGTTGTAGATTATTCATTGGAAAAAATACTCTTATTTTTTGGAAAATTAATTAATTATTTGGTAGAGATTGTCAATCCGTATAGCTAGGTAAGATCTTCAAAAAATACCTACTTTATACCAAAACCTATACCAAAGTTACATGTTAGTAAAATTTAACTTGTGCAAACAACCAATAGATTATTTCTAATTGCATGCTTCAATATTGTGCAGTGTGAAGACATTGTTTACAAAACTAAAGAGGCCATGGAGACAGAATTGCAAAGACAAGCTCAACAACACAAAGAAAATATGCACAAACTTCAAAAGCAAATCCAGATGCAAGTAAGAACTAACAATCTATAAGCAATAGAATTATGGTTGTATCTTTCTAAATATTACATCAAAGGGCTCACATTGAGCAAAATGATTACAATATTTTATTCCTTCCAACTATAGAGTGACAATTGCCTTGAAAGTCAATCCTGATATCATAGTCATAGAACCCACCTCCAATCATGGAGATTACTTACAATACACTTTCTATGCAATAATCTAAACCTTTACACAATCTATTATGTCACATGCAAAAAATCTATTCTTTAATTGTTTATTTAGGAAGAAAATATCTATTTGTGTTTACTTTGATTAAACCATTACAATAGTAAGATATGAGATTATATTATATTAAAAATAATAATAAAAGTTGATTTTGAAATTCAAGATTGTACAAGAAATTGCCAATTTATCAATCTAATTATTCAATTTGCACAATTGTTTGTACAATTGTACATTTAAAATAGAATGGCTAGGAATATTCAAATATTGCATAAATTTTCACAAGTAAATTTTTGGGTGCTTAGTCCAAAAGCTTAAATGCCATATTGAATGGCTAATTCAATGTGACAAATTGGCAATTTAAACATATTTTTTGTTTTTTGTGTGTGCATGTGTAGAGAGAAGAGCTCAATAAACACTATGGCTCGAGCTTTCATTGGAGAGTAGAAGGGATGTGCAAATCATAACTACGCACATCATTGAAGTTGGAGTTCACTAATAGGACTTAAACGCAGTTGATGTAATGAGATGTATACCATTTTGCATTGAAATAAAATCACCAATATTTTGTAATATTGATTTTTGAAATTAATTTGAATGCAATGTATTCGAATATTGATTAAATTGAGTTTAAATGAGTAGAGAAACACCACTTAGAAGGGTCTTTACGTTCTCATCTTAATATCTAACCTTATAGTAACATTTTTACAATGATTGCAAATGAAAGTATATCAATTTTTTGAAAATAATGGATGTAATGTCCCTTAGTAATTAGAACCATCAAGAACTTGTGTTTTAAAATATTGAAGGTAGAAATAAAATTCAACAAAATTTTGAAGTGCTTTAAAACCAAATGAATTTCAAGATATTATGTTTAGAAATTTTTTATGTCATGGGCACTCCATTTTTATGGCATGTAGTCAAAATTAACAATTCCACAATTTTTCAACTTTGGCACTTCTTTGATAATTGTAGTTTTAAAAAAAGAAATGATTGTTTTTGGATTATATATTTAAGTATTGATTTCTATATCTCACAAAAACTTGATAAGTTTTCAAATTAAGGAACTTACCAAACAAAGTCTTATCATGGCCTATCAGTCTATCATATTTGCCAAAAATAATATAGAAAGTTTAATGTAGTAAGAACTAATACTTGCTTTTATAATTTCATGCTAAAAATTCACTCATTTACAAATACGAGAAAACTCAACATTATTTGATTCAAATATTTAAAATTTTAAAAATTATTAAAAAAATTTATTTTTTATATTTTTATATATTATTAAAAATTGAAAAATTTTAACCATAAGGGAAAAAGTGCAGGAAGGGGCAATTGCTTACATAGGGGTCCAAAAAACCTAGAGTGGACGTGGAATGGGAGTCGAGGGGCATAAATTTTTCACGTCAGCAATGTGTCTTCTAGAATATTGTGGTGAAGGACCTATATTGCCAAAAAAATTTATGCATCAATTAATATTAATAAAATGAGGTACATGTTAAATAAAAGAGGTTGAAGAAAGCTTAAAGCACGACGACTTTTAAGGAAAAATGGCCCTTAAAATGGACATTACTGGAACATTGAAAGGGTTCAAGCATTCTCAAAACTATAAAAGTGGAGAAGGCGAGGGGGAAAACAATTTTCACCAAGAATCCTGTCAGGTTTTCGGGGAAAAAAAATGGGTGGTGGTGGAAAAAATGCAGAAGTGTTGGAAAAAAATGGGGAGCGGGAAAAACAAAATGGGGAGTGGGGAAAAAAAATGGGTGGGTTGAAGAAAAAAAATGGGGAGTGGAGAACAAAATGGGGAGTGGAGAACAAAATGGAGAGTGGGAAGTGGGAACAAAATGAGAAATGCAAAAAAGAAATGGGGAGTAGGGGAGAAAATGGGGATTGGGAAAAAAAATGGGAAGTGGGGAACGGATTAAGGAATGCAAATGATGTATTTTGAATGGTGTATAATTTATGGTATACAATATATGGCATAATTTGTATGATATATTTTATGTGAGAAATCTATGTGAAGCGCTCCACGTGGCAACTAACGTGGGATGTGCCATGTCATATTTTTTGGGGAGTCCACATCAAATGTTTTTGAGTAGAAATCCATGTGAAGTGATCCGTGTGGTAGCTGACGTGGACGCGCCACGTCATATTTTTTTGTGGGTCCATGTCACTACCCCGGACAAACCAGTTTTGGGGGGAAGTCTGCATGGCAAAAGTTGCCCCCCCCCCAAAGTTGATGTGGCATTGTGGACCCCTCCACATGCCACACTTAGAGAAGTTTGGAGGGCATGGATTTTTAGTGACATCACCAAAAATCGTGACGTTCTTTGTGATGTTTCAGGAAATTTGGGCACGTTATTCACGTTATAAAAAGAACGGATTTTGGCCGACATTAACAAGGATGTCAAATGCGTTAAAAAAAAGCATTGGCATGTTTTTTTAACATGCCAAAAAACATCAACTTCTCATAGTTTTGTTCTACATTGTTCAAGCTCTTGATTGAAATCAGGAAGAATGTACCTTGAAAAAGAAGCTTTTGCTGAAAGGCGTAAAAGGACAAGTCCCATTTCCAAAATCAAAGTGCCTACAATTCCTTCCACAAAACAACAATGTTGTCACAAAGGTGAGCACAACAAGGGATCCTGCCAATCCCTAATACAGACCAAAGACAACTCTCAAGGTGCTAAATCTTAATCACAGTGTGGCAAAATAGTGAGGCAAAGACATCAAATGATTGGAAGAAGAGCAAATACTTGCTGCAAATTTTGGCACAAACAAAGCTCCAAACGGAAACGGTCTTTAGCAATTCGAATGCTGCATTATTGAAGTTGCGCCTCTGAAATTGCCCTCAAAGCTACACTTCCAAAATTGTGCGTTCATCCATGAAAACAAGAAAACCAATGGCACCAAACCCTAATTGGAATGACTAGATAATTAATGGCCGCGATCGAGCAAGCAATTGATCAACGGCCATGATGAAGTTCCTTGTAAAAATGACATTAATGGTAGCGACCATGGGCGGGGGGCTTTTTTTCACAATTGAAAGTTTATTGACGGTTATTGAATTTTTTGGGGGATGGAGGTGGTGGTGGGCAGGGAGGGATGCATCCTCACAAGAGATAGGGAACTTCATGATGATGCTCTCTGTTTGCTTAGTACTCAAGAATGTTGAGCAAATTGAGGGAGGTGAGAATCCCCAGCCCCTTAACCCTTAAAGGATGGACCTATCACCGCGGAGAAAGGCAGGGTGCAATATGCAATGCTTGACCGAGGGGAAAAACACTATTCATGCACATGTTTAGCTTTGGAAAAATTGTACAAACCAATACCTAATGCTACCCATTCAAAAATTGCGTGAAAGGTAGCATGGCACAAAACACTTTCATGTGAAAGTCTTTACTATCATCATAGAATTAGGCCTATCTAAAAATATGGAAGCAATTAAAGACACTAAATTTGACTTCCCATGATGATTGACATATGTGTGGTCACTTTCACAAAAAGAACGGATGAAAATTGGCAAGTATCCACTCAATAGATGATTTTTTTGTCATCCAAAGGATGCAAAACGTCCGTGCCATCCTTCAAGGGTTAACTATGACTCCCTCAATGCTAAACACATAGGGAAAATAGTTGCTAGAATAAAAAGGCATTGAAAAACAACCAACCAAATAAAACTTTCATGATTAAAAAGGCAACACCAACAAGCAACCCAACAAGCAAAGGTCAATGTCACACGTGGAACACATTGTGTACCGTTTTTGAATTGCTTACCATTAAGCTTAGTCTCTCCCCTAGGGGTTAAGACAAGAAAATTTCAAGACAAGAAAATTTCACGATATTGTCATTAGTTCAAAAATTGAGCATARAAGAGCTGATACACGTACAATGCTTCCAATTCATAGCAAGATTCTCAAGTAGCCTATAAACCCAAGAAATCCTGCTTACCCAATCCTTAAAAAGAAGAKCGAAGTCAGTTCYATTGAATCCTGAGTTACAAACTCAGGATAGATCGACTGACCATGGGAATCATGTAAAAAGTGAGCGYCCCTTGCAATATCCCAACTGCGGTAATTAATCTCTAGATGGGGAAACTGTACAAAGGGATGCCCTACCGGAATGATTTTCCATTTTCAGTCTGAAAAAAAAAATGAGAAAAAAAGAAAAAGAGTCCTACTAAACTCGTGACAGGTTCAGTTTTCTTTCAAAAAGTCGCTGCAGCAAATAAACCTGCAGTACACTGCATCCTATTAGGGCAACRGACTCCAATACCGCCTTGTAGATAACTCGCCTGCTCATGGTTTTATTGACTGCGTCACACAATTCCCACCCAAATCCAACTATTAATTGATTGCTGATCTTGCATGCCAAAMTTAAGAACCAATTTAACATTCTTGAAGACCTGCCTCAACACTCTTGGAGTAAGAATTCAGATTCTTTTGGGGTACAATCTTGAGCTCATCTGAGATGGGACATACCAAAAGCTGTAACACAAAGAAGACAGGCACTAGCCAAGAACCTTGGGTGATCCCTTAGAACTGCTAAAGAATGTTATGACGGTCAKAGATAGAATACYRTCCACCTATTAMGAAWTTTTTGAAGTTTTCATTGTCAACACAGGAATTCATCTCAAGAATTGTCGATAGGATTAAACCAGAGACAAATCTCCATTTAGATCAAGAAATTAATCTATGAAGATCTTAAGATCTACAGTATTCTAGGAGTACAAAGATAAACCTAAAAGCCCAGAACGGGTACTTGAAACCAGATGTTGTCAATGGAAAAGTCACAAAGGAGAGTACAAGCCATGCTTACCAACAAGTTGGCGGTCAGTCTGTGCTAGAAGCCAATGTTGCTCAAACTGAATGGAGTACATGGATTCCTCCAGCCTCTCGATTTGCATCATCAATGGCTCGATATGCTCTGCGCATCAACCACCAAGTTTCAGCAACTCCGAAGTGACCAAAATGTGCTAATATTAAGGGGAGTCACAGTAGTAGATTTCACTAAACTCGTTAAACTGTAAACTTCATCCTCTAATTCTCTTGTACTTCATGACTATCTACTCTAGGAAAGAAGTACGGAAAGTTAGTCAGCAAGCTCTAATTCTAGTTCATCCTCATGCACACTTCTTTCCCTTTCATTCATCATCTCCAATAATACTGAATTAGGTATCAACTGATTTGTTGAAGCGCTACCGAGAGGTCCACATCTCTTTTCAATGAGATGGAGTGACGGAAGAAGGCGAGAGCAAACAAACATCACTTACCCCAGTAAAATGCTAGAGTGCCCTAATTCAAACAGTGAATCTAATTCCGCCAAACATACGTAAGAAACAGATCTGAGACCCAAAATCTATGCTCTCATTACATGCACGTACTGTTAAGTGGGCAAGAGTAAGAGCATGTCCAACGAAGTCATACTTTTGTCCTGCGATGTATACACCTAACAGAATTACGACAGAAATTAGGTCCAGTGTTGGAATCAGAGTACCCTAGTACGCATGATTCATTCTAGTACAGAAAACGGTAGAGCAGGTGTGTAATGCAGAAGGGCTTGAAATCCAACATTCTAGAATGAAAGAGAGATTTGGACCACTTGGGGTTTGAATTGAGTGATTTGGAGCTTTCGAGAGTTTATTTGGAGAGATTTGGACCACTTGGGGTTTGAATTGAGTGATTTGGAGCACTTGAATGTTCACTAGAGAGATTTGGACCACTTGGGGTTTGAATTGAGTGATTTGGAGCATTTAAGTATTCAGTGGAGAGATTTGGACCACTTGGGGCCTAATTTAAATGATTCAGAGCATTTGAGTGTTCAGTGGAGAGATTTAGACCACTTCGGGTCTGATTTGAGTGATTTGGAGAGTGATTTGGAGCACTTGAGTGTTCAGTGGAGAGATTTAGACCACTTCGGGTTTGATTTGAGTGATTTGGAGCACTTGAGTGTTCAGTGGAGAGATTTGGACCACTTGAGGTCTGATTTGAGAGATTTGGAGCACTTGAGTGTGCATTGGAAAGATTTAGGCCATTTGAGGCCCTATTGAACTTAGTGCAACCACAAGAAGGAGAGTGGTGCACATTTGAGGTTTATTGTAGGGATTTGAATAACTTGGGCTTGGATTGGAGTGAAAGTCATTCACCATGGCCAATAGTGATGGAGATGGCGTGAGGGTCATTGACAAGTTCAATAGAGAGAACTTTGGACTATGGAAGTTCAAGATGGAGATGATCTTGGCTGAAAAGGATTTGTGGAAGATTGTGGAGGGCACCGAGGAGGTCCTCGCAACTGATGCGGATGTCAAAGTCAAGAAGTCCTATGAGAGGAGAGTCAAGAAGGCCTTTTCAGTGATTGCTTGCAATCTTGTGGATAGGCAACTTGCACATATTCGAGCATGCAAGGGACCCACGGAAGCATGGAAGGTGCTTTGCAACATCCATGAGACAAAGAGCTTGTCCAACATGCTCTTCATTCGACGCAAGTTTTTCACGTGCAAGATGTAAGAGAACGAGGACATGCTCGACCACATCAACGAGGTCAATGCGCTTGCGGATCAACTTGCGTGTTTGGAGGTGCCCGTCACGGATGGAGATATTGTGATGACTTTGCTAGAGAACATACCGCCTTCATATGAGTATCTCATCATGGCATTGGAGATAAGACCTATGGCAGAGCTCACTCTTGACTTCGTCACGGCAAGATTGATGCATGAGGTGTCCAAAAAGAAGAAGAATGAGTCTCAAGAAAGAGGGGCCGCACTCTACTCACGATATGGACAAGGAGAGAGCTCTTAATCACGCAAGGAGACACACACATGCTACAATTGTGGTAAGTCCGGCCACCTTGCACGGTTTTGTAGGTTGCCCAAGAAGGAAAGTACAAACAAGGCTAGTGTGAAGGAGGTGGAGGATGACTTTGCGTTTGCGGCCAATGATGGATATGACAATTCCAACATGTTCAAGTGGATTATTGACTCAGGTACAACGCAACACATGACTCCACATAGGCAAGCATTCCTCATTTATCATCGCATTAACAACCGCAAGGTGTATTTGGGTGACAAAGGTGTGGTAGATGCAATTGGCATGGGTTGCATTGTGGTGAAGGTGGATGTAAAGGGCCAAATGAGGACAATTCGCATCCAAGATGTGTTGCATGTGCCCAAATTACATGCCAACTTGCTCTCGGTGAGCAAGTTAGTGTTACGAGATTTGAAGGTGCAATTCAACAACAAGGGGTGTGTTTTGGGTGCTCCCAACGGAGAAATGATTGTGACGGCACCAAGAGAAGACAACTTATATCAATTGAGGTTCAAAACGGTGAATGGTACTAATATGGCATGTTTGGTGCAAGGAACATTTCACCAACACTCTTGGAGCTATGACACAAGAAATTGGGCCACCTCAATGAGAAGAGTGTGAAGAGTCTCCAAAGCATGGTGGGTGGCATGCAAGTGGAAAAGGGCTCTAGTGATTTGAAGTGCGAGGCTTGTATTGAAGACAAGCAAGGGATGACCGATGCTTTGGAGATGTGTCCAAGTGGGAGCAATGAGCAACCTGCGCATGATGTGGACAAATCTCCAAACATGAAAGCTTTGCCCAAGGAGCAGAAAGAGAAGGCAAATCCATCTCTGAGTTTGCCACAAAGCGAAGATGAAGATGGAGGTGCTTCCGAGGAGCTAAGATATCCTATAAGAACATAGACCGCTTGGAGGATGGTGGAAGAACCACATCTTATCTCAAGAACAAGTGAAGCACGCTAATGTGGCATATGCAAGAGATCCACGCAACGTTGGTGAAGCCATAAAGAGCGCAGATGCAAACAAGTGGGAGCAAGCCATGCAAGAAGAATATGCCTCACTTATGACCAAAAGTACATGGAAACTCTCTTTCCTTCTCTGTGATCGTACAAGTATTGGATGCAAGTGGATGTTTTGCACCAAGAGAAATGCATTGGACAACATTATGCGCTACAAGGCGAGGTTGGTGGCCAAGGGATATTCTCAAGTCAAAAGAGTGGAATTCAATGAGATTTTTGCATCCGTGACCAAGTTTGCACCATTCGATGCATGGCGGCGATTGGGGCAGTCGTAGACTTGGAGATGCATCAAATGAACGTCATCACAGCGTTTCTCAACCCAAGTCTTGAAGAGGTGATCTACACAGATCAATCCAAGGGCTTTGTTCATGTGGGCCACGAGCACTTGAAGTATAAGCTGATGAAAGCCATCTATGGATTGAGGCAATCGGGAAGAGCATGGTGCATGGATGTGGATGCATTATTTGCAAGAGAGAGCTATACGAGGAGTCACGGGGACCATTCTCTCTACATCAAGCAAACAAATGCGTATTTGGTGATTGTCATTGTTTATGTGAATGACTTGATCATCATCACCAACACAATGAGTAAGATGGGTTTAACATTGTTTGGCAACAAACAAAGTGGGAGTGTTGAACAAAATGAATTGTATAGTGTAGATTGTTTGTGGAAGCTCTTAGGTAGGTGTTGTTTGTAGCCAAAGCAATGGTGATAATAGAGAGGGACAACAGTGATAATAAAGAGGGATAATGTGATAATAGAGAGGGATAGTGTGATAATAGAGAGGTGAAGACATATCCCATATGGTTTGTCATGGCACTTGGTAGGAGAGTAGTATAAGAGGGCAGGCCTTAGCTTGGGTTTAGCACCCTTTTTCTCACACTTGTTTGTGATCCTCATTGGAATACATTGGCTTGGTGTTCTTTTCTCAATAGTACTTTACTGTGAAGAAGAAAAACTTAAAAAAAAGTTTGTGTTCTTCAACACCTAAAAAATGAAACTCAGATGAACACTGCCTTTGAAGTAACGCCATTCATCTTTTGGAGGAAAAAAAAGATTTCAATTATATTCATACATTTAATTAGTGATTCATATACATTTTAAGTAGATATGGAATTTTGCTAGTGAAAAAAGTAGAGATTTGTTTTGAAATGGTGCCGATGGTGCCTAAAAAAACAAATGTTGATTCACACCAAATTAAAGGAAATTTTCCTTTTCCTTGGTTGAGACTAATCACCCAAGTTTGTCTTATCTAATGCAATTTTTGGCTGTTGAATACTTATAAGGTAGGTAAACGTGAAAGTGCCACCTATTGGTACTATTATTAGTTATTATTATTAAGTTGTTCAAATTTTCATATAGTTTATTGGCAAATGAAAGCACGGTCCTATGCACCAAAAAACGTAACATTTGGATACAATATGCAAAAGTTATTAAAAGTCAAAGCTTGTCTCTAAAAGTGCCATCTACAGTCTTTGTACATGACTAAATTTGGAAATGTACATGCACTATAGATGGCGCTTTTAGGACAGCTGCTCTTTTGGGAGTACCCACTTTAGTTGAAATAGATGTCTCAAGCCAAGTGTTGTATTAGACATATTTTTGATATTCTAGAAGACCCTCTTAAGAAAAAATAGATATCTTCAAATATTTTAAGAATATTTGAATATTAAGTTATAAGCATTTCTAAGAATACACTAGAATGATGGGAAAGAGGATAAAGGTGAAACAACAAGATAATGATGCCATTGCTGAAAGTTTTTCAATTTTTTTTCCACGGGAAGACAAGTGTGAGGAATAGTGAGAGCAATTGAAATTACATTTTTCAGACAAAGTATAAATTAGTTATGAATTTTTGAAGTGATATGCCCAAAAGAATAAGTAGGCTACCTGATAACCAACAAAAACTGTATCCAATATGTTCATCTCAATCACCTAAAGTGGTCACAATAATTTCTAATGTCAAAGGCCTTGAAAAGTCAATTCTGACAATGATTTACACTCAAAAAGTAGGGTGCTCCTAATGACGTCACTAATCACTCCATGGGGGTCAGGTTAGACATTAATTATGGTCTTACTAAAAAACTGTCATGGGTCATTAGGTGTCCACTATGGGTCATCTGACAGCAATGGAATGTTTCACCTTATAATATGTCAAAGAAATCATGTTAATCCCTAAAATTCATGACTATGTTTTTGCCAAAAATGCTCCAAAATTGCCAATTTAAATACAAGTAACAATTTAAATACAAGTAACAAATTTTGAAAAAATATATTTTGACACATATAACCATAGGATCTTGTAGAGTGCTCACTTGAAAACATGTGGTACATTCTGGAAATTTCAGAAATTTTCACCGAATAACCATTCAAATTCACTAAAGTCATTTTTTTAGGCCATTGCAAGGTATAAACATTCAAATTCAAATAGGGCAGCTGTACTTCACAAGCTTAATATTCTATGAAAAATGTCCCAAATGGTGGTGCTTCTTTGGATTTTTTTTCCTAGACATGTTGGCTGAATGTTTGGAAAAGTGTAGATCATTGGAATTGTACAACATATAGGAAAGAAATTATAAGTAGACAGTAGACAGTAAAAAATGATTCAAAAAACTAAATTGTTAAGAATTTAATTAAGAAATTGAAAAATGCCAATCCGAATAGTTGCAATGTTGTAATAAAAAATCTACATCCTATGGTTTTATTTTTTTCCAAAAAATTGAAAATTGAGTAGAGAATCCATAGCTGCCCACAAACAAAAAATCCTCATTATTTTTTATTCATTGACCAAAATAGAATGATTCTAAGCCTTCCACCTATATTTATATCTAAAAAAACAATATCAAATTTTTGAAAGAATTTTTTCTAATATCCCATGCTGCCCATTTACCAAAAAAAAATAACATATGAGGTCATAATTTTTTATTCATATTTACAAATGTCATGAAATTTAGTGCAGATGAAAAATATTCCTTGTTCCCACCTTGTTTAAAAATTTGGGACAAAAATATGAAAATCTCCAGTCACACGTACATTCCCAAAATTGCTCTGTAGCCAAAAAAAATGCATATTGAATATGGTCCTTTAGAGGTTAAACCATGTCAATTTGCCTAATAGAGCAACCCTAAAATTAATTTTGAAAGTCAAAAGTAACAAGTACTATTAATTTAATCCCTAAAGTCCCAAGACCTTTTTCCATAAAAATACACACTTGAAATTGCTATTTCTATAGCATAGAGCAAGAAACAATTTAAAATGTTTTTTCTACACAAGTAACCATAGTCCATAGGATCTTGTTTTAGACCAGTATAAGAATGTGTGGAAGAAATTTCAAAACTTTTGACTGCATAGATTGCAAGATAATTGCATTTAAAGTGAAGCAAACAAGTTTTTTTGCACCTTCTTCAACTACATTTTTTTGGCTTCGAGCCTTTTGAACTTAAAATTATGTTTTACTAATTTTGAATTTCCAATTTCTATCATGGAGAATTGAGTTGAGAGTCTAGGGGAAAAAATTCCAATAAAGTACACATAATTTTCATTCAATAAAAAATTGTTAAGTAGAAGTAGATTCAAGATTGAAGGGAAAACTAAACCATTAACAACTCTAAGATGGAATTGAAACACACTATTTTCAATGGTGAGATTGTTCTAGCAAGAGCTCGTGACCTTGTAAATTTTTTTTTTTTAAATTGTAATAATTGAGCTTAAAAATGAATCCTACAAGTTTTTTCAAAAACATGCTTTAATTGCCCAAAAATAAGATTGTTTATAACTTTTAGAATGAATCAAAGTTTCTCTTGTTAGTAAATAAAAATAAAATCTATATGAAACAAATTTTTTTTTTTTTAATTTTAAGTTTTTTTATTGTTTTCCTGCCCGCCAAACTAAAATTTGGGCTTTTTGTGCAATAACTTTTGCTTTGGGGCATCAATTGTAATAAAAATTATATTTTTGTAAAGCTAATGTGGTTTTCTATTTTCATAACAAAATTCAAAAAAACACAACAAATATTGAGACTATAGGAGCCTGCACAAAATTCATTTTGTCCCCTGAAGGGACACTGAAACTCTAGGAGTTAACCCGTATTGTCTATATAGATATAATCAACATTACAATTTAAGGTTGTTTATTATTGGTAGAGAAATAAACTTCATAAACTCTCAAACAAATGTTATAAATGCTTAAAGATTTGTTTTTGTTTTCGTGAGTTTTTAATATCAAAAAGTAAAAAACCTTAGTATATCATAATGGTGCATCTTCAAATTGTGAAAAAACACGTTAAAGAAAATTCTTCAAAAGCTCTACTACTTCACTTCTATATTGAATCATGCATAAAGTTGATGTGAAATCGTACAATGACAATGAAGAGTTAAGATTATGTTCACAACTCTTTGAAAATTCTTTAATGAAAATATGTGTGTGCTCGTGTATGAATATGTAAAGAGTGGTCAACACAACTCTTAATTTGCCACAAGGCATTTTAGACAAGCTATTGCCCTCTCAATAGTTAAAAATAAAATATACATTTGCATCATAAAGTATTATTCCTTTCAACATAAAGGTGTTATTTTTTGGTGTGAATGTATACAAGGGCGCTTGACATTGAGATGGGCAAATTAACCCTATAAAGCACAAAATTAGTGTCATTAATTCTATTTTGTCACTAGTGTCATTATTTTGTAGAAATGAATACATACATAAYAGGTATGATTTTATTGGCTTAAATAAATCAAATTAACTATATTATAAGTAATCTGACTTTGATATATTAGTGTTACAATAGATGCTATAAAGAAGTAGGTTTCATGAATAATGAATGATTAAAGACTTTAAATATAAACCCATTGAAATCAACACCCAATCAAAAATCCATGTTTTATATCATCATTGGTAGAAACATGGTCTTCTATCTGACTACGGGTGGGTTTTTTCATAATTAGTTACTTTTTTCTCGGCTAATGAAAAATCCATAGCCGCAAGTATTATTGAAGATTTCAAGGCAATCATTGCAAATTTTGAGGCTAAAATTTTGAGTAGCAAGTTTTTAGTGGCATTTTCTGAGCCTAGCTTTTCCATTTGAAACAATTACCTTACAACACTCACTTCTTTTCTAATGTTGATTTTAAAGATAATTCAAGGATAGAATTCTAACTTTCTTGAATTAGGGTTACAAATTCTACATTGGAATCTCAAAGATTGTGATAAGGCAATCTATCTCCTAGTCAAATTCTCATGGTTTTTAGTTAGGGGGTTCAATGTATCATCATCCCTCCATGAGACTAAGTCCTTTGGCACAATTGCATGGACAAAAACTAAGTCTTCAATAAAGTTAAAAAATTTGAACATGTTCTTATTTATTTCTACCCATTATGATATAAGCTACAACTAAAATGCAATTTCCCTTGTCCAAATTATAAAAATCTCTCATATATAGCTTTATATTTGCAATTCAATAGGAACATAACCTCTCTTTACATGGACCCTACTTATAATGGCATATAACTAATACGTACAATATTAATCTCTGAAATACTTTGCAACCTAATTTTTATTGTTTGCTATTTTAAGCAAGTTTAATATTGACTTCAAATATTTAATTTTTAATGAGTATTTTTGAGAAAGTGAATATAATGCATAATAGTATGCCTTGTATTTTTGCCACAACAAAAGTAAAAATAATTTTCAAATTTTTTTAATTTATAAAAAATTAAAAATTCATTATCTTTCACAACGTAGGTCCAAATGCCACAAAGTAAAGTTTGTGACTTTGTACACCCTTCCTTGTAGAAAGCTTTCCAGTTGTACTAAAAATTCAGCTAGGAGGCGTACAATTTTGGAGATCTCACTAAGTATATAAGAACAAACAAAATAACCTAATCTAACTCCTAAATGCTCAACAAATTAAATTTTGGTGTTGACAATACTTTGAAGTTAAATAAGACCTAAAAAGATTGTTGTTTTGAAAACGATTGATTACGATTTATCTATTCATGATTTTGTGCAAGGGTGTTCATTGCAATCTTGACTTTTCGTATTGTTGAGGGCTCTTGGCAATGAGCCTCAAATACAAAAGATCTTAGGAAAAAAAATCACATTAGAAAACCAATTTTAAAAAACTGTAAAATATATTTTGAGAAAAATTCAAATTGATTGGATTAATGCATGTTAGACTTTTTAACCTCGTATTTTTTTGGTGACCAATTTTTCAAATTTGACATGTGATAAGAGGATTAAAAGACTACAAATCACTTTTGCACTTTTAACACCTATAAAACATTGTAATCTTTCAATCCATAAGTGATATTGTTGTGATTCTTTTCCTATGCAATCTCTAACATGTCTAGTTTGAATTTGTATGTTATGATTAAGAAAATTTGATACAACTTATCAAAAGATCCATAATTTAAGATCTAAAAATAAATAAATAAATCCAAAACTTTCACATCACAATTTCAAATGCCATCAAACAAAGTCATGCAACCTTCTTTACAAAGAGATTTTTAATGTTATCATGAACACGCTTAATCGGTGCACAATCCAAAAGGTACAAAAGTTTAGCATAATTCACGATCCAAAAATAACTTAAAAGTCCACAAGTTTCACACTGTAGGTCCAAACACCACAGTTCAAAGTCCACGCATTCCTCCTCATAGAGAGCTTTCTAATAATACCAAGAACACACTATTGAAAAACTGACACAATTATCCTGTACTGCTTAACAAGTACCTTACATGAACAAACTTATCATTGATACATATATCGAAAGAGGTTGGAATTACTTTTGCCCTTCTCTTCTACTATGTGACAAACTTTTAGTACTCTATAAAGATGGAAGTATTAGTTGGAAGTTATGTGCTAATTAGCTATTTTAAATTTGACCAACACATAACTAATTTGACCATTCCAATCGTGTTGAAAGGTGGTTTTAACTAAATAGTTGAACTTCTCAACTTGTAATGCAATTTATAAACAAAAAAGAAACATGATAGAAGTAAAAAGCAAAGAATGATTAAAAACAAGTTTTTTTTGGATGACTCACAACATAGTTTCATTGAAATTTAATAAAATGTCAAAGTCACTTCAGAAGCAAAAGACAAATAAAACAAGAAGTTCAATGTCAATGTACAAAGTTTTCAAAGAACGATTCAAAACAAGTTTTTGGAGGTGATTTATAACAAACCTTCATTGAAGTCTACTAAAATGTTAAACTCACTTCACAATCAAAAGACAAACAAGGCAAGAAGATCAATTTCAATATACAAAATCATCAAAGAATGTTTCAAAAAAAGTTTTTCTTAGTATGATTTTAAAAAAAAAATTCATTGAAGTTTTATGCAATGTCATACTCAATTTATGAGCAAAATGACAAATAAAGCTAAGCCAAGATAACAATTGAAATTTCACTTGATTTGAGATTTAAAAAATTATACAAATCTATGTGCTTTGAAAATGGTCCCAATAGAAAGCGTAAAGTGTTTTCATGATTTTTACCATTGAAAATTTAAATATTCAAGTATTGATTTGGAGTTGTTTTTGATCTCTATTTACAATAAAAAGAATTGCATTACAACAATTGCAAGGTGGATTGTATAATGAACTTGATTGCTTTTCATGTGAAATTAAGTTTTTTGAAAGTGCATTTTAGTGTGCTAGCACTATTTGTAGTTCTTCATGGCACCCCAAATACCAAATGACTTTTATTTGCAAATTTCTAAAACATGGTGGTAAAAGACAACATATTAAAAATAGAAAACATACATTTTTTTTGTTACAATCTCACAACTCCTTTACAATTTTAGACTCAAAATTGGTCTATATATTAACAAGCAAGCTCTCTAAACATTTATACGGTGAGATTCTGAAAAAAAAAAATTCTTTATTGAAGACAACTATAAGCCCATGTTGTTTTCTTTTAGGAAAAACATCCTTGGAATGGCTTTTGCATTTAGGGTTAAGTGTTGCAATGCACACATGCCATGCCATTGCCTTGCCCATTTGCAACTTGGAATAATATACACACTACAAGCCATAAACACAATCATTTTACTAGACTTCAATGAAAATTTGTTGTGAATCACCAGAAATTATATGCTACCATAAAGAAGTTAAAAAAATATTCAACAAGTTTGCCAGAATCGGTAGCCATAGCCACATTCTTGGAGCCACCCTAAAGAAAAGCATGACCGCAAGAATCTCTTTAATTTCCTTTAGACTAACAAAAAAAAAGGGAAAAATTAAACACACACGATTCTTCAAATTCATGGACAATACCAATACAGTACCAGTACAATCCTTTGGGCATTAAGAGGGAATGTCAGTGACCCAATGAGAGACGCCGGCAACTCCAACGTCGTCTCCCACAATGAGAATTCAGCTTAGAGAACAGAAAATGTCTGAACAAAGGAAATTCGCTTAMACAAATTCATACCAACCTCTCGTCCATCTGGCAGATGACTAGACTTCCCATTCCGTCCACGTCATCCGTAATTTGGAAGGGGTTGTGGCCAATCACAGCGACAGTCCATCTTGTTGACAGTCAAGGATTCAGGACACTCGGCTCTCCTTGTTGGTATTTTGTTTGTGTCTTCTGGCGCTTCTCCTTTCAGCCCTGAGCGGACACAGCTCTAATCCTGGCAAAGGAAGCTCTCGAGTAATAACGATAACTACATTCTCCAGCTGATTCATAAGCATAGAACCAACACTGAAATCATATGATCCCAGAGATATAGACCATCAACTGTACCATAAACGCGAATTAGAAATCTCTCCAGCAGTTCATTTGCTCACTACACTGCCACATGCTTTCATCGAATGCCAAAATTCATCACCGTTCCAGTATAGATAAGTCTACAAGTGCATGATTTACCACCAACTCATATTAGCAAAGCGGGCCTTTCAAGATTTCATAGAACTCTCACATCATCCAAAGGTGTTGATGAGGAACTTCTTGTAAATACTCATGAATTTAGCAACGAAGGCTGCACACAAGCAAACATGGGAAAATCGTTAACAGACCAAAAGAGGGGCAAAGACTACACCTGATTAGTGAATATACGACTGAACAGACGGTAAACAAAGCCTCATTAAGGTCAAGGATGATCACCTTCCAAGTGGAAAATTGCCTTCTGACCCTGCTGCATGCGATGCTCCTGCACGTACAAACCATTCGCAATGCCAAGGATAAAGAATCTAAACAGTTGCACTCACAAACAGCACTTAATTCTGTAAAGATGGAGATCGCTAGGGGCAATTGGAAGTCTTCCGATGAGGCAATTGAGAGAAACTTGGAAAGGAGAGGAATACTAGCTTACATAAAAGGCAGCCCAGTGGCAGACTTCATGTTTCAGCTCTGAATCCAGCTTCTTCATTAACTCATCCAACAATCTCTGCAAGCAGCAATGAGGCAAAAAGTGTTATGCCCATGATAAAAGCATAAACGCTAGCTGCTCAACTGCTAAGAAAATTACATGAGATGGAGTTATAAAAGGTAAAACAACGAACCTTGAGAATGACTTCAGGAGGAATGCAGTTCACAAGTAGCTCGTAAAGTTTCTCCCTGACCTGAAACAGCCTACACGACCAAGTTCTCTTAATTGCAGTTTACAAAACTAAGCACATAATGTAATGGTCAGACAGATACCGTATTCCAAACAGCCCCTTGAATGTTACATCAAAAAATATCATGAGCCAGAACACTTTTCWCTYTAGMAAAGCAACTGCTAAGTCTTTCACTCATGGCGAGAGTGGACARTACAGYGACAGAAATATAGAAGTGAAGTTCGGTGTAAACAAGACAAGCGRAAGTAATAAGCACCAATTTGTTACATACTTTTTGGGGCTTTGTTCAGAGATAATATCATTTGCAAGTCCTACAATGAACTGTTCCCAGTCGGTTGTTTGCACCTCTTGATCTGCKGTGAATGGATACCTGCAGAACAATCCAATAGGCTGCATGAGAAATAAACTTCACAGATTTGATCACTGAGYTCCATTCAGKGCCCCAAGTGTTGGYYATCCATGTGTCACAAAGTCYCAAATAGTTGAKCAAAAATTSGATGTATTCCATGCATGAAGTTTCAAATTTTTCCAACAAGGTACTATTGCCACGAAGTACATGGTATTTATTATAGTGCAATTCCAAAGTTCAGGTGTTGTGAAACAGGAAACTACGAGTCACGGGGGCCAAATACTATGGAACTTCTTCAGACCACATGGAATTGCCACCCAACATTAAAGTATCCATCCAATGCACTGCCTCACGAAACATACTGATATTTCACATGGATCAATACACATCATGGACAAACAACAAAGTGGACTATAAATGACTTGTTAAAACAGACTTTGATAAGATGCTTACTGCTTGGCTTTGCASGCTTCTAAGCACAAAATAGATCGCCTTAGATTTCGATTGGAGTGGTGCGCTATGCGCCCCCCCAGTTCAGGTGGAAGTACCAAATTCTCCTTTTTCGCTACGAACATGAGCACATCAACAATCTGCCAATTGCCTCAAAACAGTTAGTCCCACATAACAATTAGGATTTCTAAACTGTAAGAGAATAAAAAAGCAGCAAAAATCACAAAATTTGATTGCTGACTTCAGAGAAATAACATGCAGGTCATGCTCACATCATCTCTTGAGGGGGCGTTAATCCGCACGTTGAGACACCGGGACCGCACAGCCTCAATGACCTTCGAGGCGCTATTGCAACACAAAATCAGTCGGCATGCAGCACTGTACTTCTCCATCGTCCGACGCAGTGAATGTTGTGCCTCCTTTGAGAGTTTGTCCACCTCGTTCAGAACCAGCACTGACGCACAAAAAGCCCCGATTCTATTAATCCCAAGTGACCGAGAGTATCCTTTACTTGCTGTGAAATGTATGGAAAAATGAACCTATATGTACTCAGTTTTAAAACAAGGAGAGACATGAGAAATTGATCATTTTCCCGAAAACCAAGTTGTCGTCACCGGTCGAGGGAAGATATTGGATTTTTCAATATAGAGTTGTACATTTTAAATTTGGAATGCATAGGTGCTCTAAAAGTGTCCTCGTCAATATTTGCAGAGTTCTACAATAAGGCAAAAATTCTTAAAAAATATCCCTGCTCTAATAGCCACCCGTACGCAAATCATCCTCAACTATGTGATAGTGGATTATTCCGTGCACATGCGCTGTATACTTTAGGGTGGGGACACGTTTAGACATTCCAACATTCCAACTTCAGACGTTCATTGCATATTCATTTGGCCTCCAAATTTGAAGATTCAAACTACGTTGCACACTACCCCAATTTGCCACTCCACCAAAAATGTTGAGACCAACACATACTTGAAGGGTCGCGTAAGCACCACCTACCTGATATCGTTTCTAGATAGACAATGATTCTTCCGGTACCTATGACTAGACAAGCAAGAAACAGATCTAACAAAAGTCACGAATAGCGTAGTACGGGTACCTTTGAATCCTTTGTTGCCTGCTACATCGAGAGGGCGGTTCTTAGCCATCTCTTTGATGATCTCTTGTACCACATAACGGTCCTGAAACCCTGCATCACTTGGATTGAGCTCCACATGATGGTTACTTGAAACAGTCGTCAGCTCTACCTCGATCTTCCGCGTTCCAGCCTGCAGTCGGATACGGAAAATGCTTAATTACTCATCGGTGTTAAATAAAAATATTGATGACCATATAGTGTTAAGTATAAATCATGCAAGGTCAAATTTGTATCCACAGAATCAGTGAAGAAGATAGAATGTGTTGATCTGATAACAAAAAAAATCGGACTGAAATAATCCCCCATAAGAACTACTCAGAAGTGCTAAGAATAAATGAGGCTCCTAGATCCTTTAGGAAATCCGACAATGAGTGGAGCTGCATTTCCAAAACCACAAAGGCAATGTCAATTTCGTACCTCAACTTTCCAGGGCTTGTTCTCCACTTTCACCTGCGATTACAATCACATTCTCAGAAAAATTCATCTCCTATAAAGAGAGCTACATTTCTACAACCCATCGCAAAACCCTAAACCCTGATCAATCCCAAATATCACTCCAGCGCAATATAAAAATAAATCGTTATCGAATTCGCACCTTCTCAGCGCTCGGTCCAAACATTTCCCGGAGCAATGCCATGATGAGCGTCTTCTTGCCAGCCCCCGACGGTCCATAGAACAGAAGATGCGGACAATCGCCCTGCGCTATCTGAACCCCCAAACACATCATCCGAGTAAACATTGACAAACTGAACGAAACGCACATTGAAAATCGAATCTCTTCCGAAACAAACCCGCAAAGCAAACACTCACCAAATTCTTGAGGCGCGTCGCTTCCTCCTTGTGCACCATGACCTTGTCCAAGGTCCGAGGCCGGTACTTGTCGACCCACAACATCTTTGCCAGTTGAGTGAGTCTCGCAAGTTTCAAGGAGAAAAGTTTGCGACAAAAATTTTATCCGGAATTGAAAAAATGCTTCAATTCTACTCGTAACATTCACGCAAAGCTGATCGAAGCTGGGAAGGCGGGAAGGTTGGAGCGAAACGGGAGTGGAGGACAAATTCCAGATGAAACTGGACGATGAATATCATCCATTTCTGCGGATGTATGCTATTCAGTTCCTTGTTACTGACTTTATGGGACACATTCCCGACCTGGCTCCCTAAACCAATCTTGAAATTATGTAGATACGAATAATCCAAACCATGATTGCCAGAAATGGTTTAGAAGAGAGAAAAAATAGAAACTAATTTTGGATTGGCAAAATAACACCGTTTCCAGTTGTTTGAAACCTGTGTAAGATTGTCTATCACTTCCAAAAAACTCACCGCGAGCAGGTGCCTAACTGTGAGAGCGATGTCTCTCGTAGAATCTGCTGTGTTGTCCTAAACCCTAAACCTCTAAAACTCAGTTGCCATCTTCTCCTCGTCCAGATCGAAAGCTTTCCGCGCCCGCTTCAGCTCCTCGTTCATCGCGAGCAATTCCTTAACCCTAGCGAATTTCCGGGAGTCCTTTCGAACAAGGAACATAACATCCTCCGTGGTGAGCTTCCCCCTCCTCGATGCCACATTCTGCGACTTATGTACCATATCCGTGACGTAATCTATCAATATGTCCTCCATCAAGTGCACGGTCTCCGGCATGGGATCCGGATCATCGCCGAACCCGTACATCATGAGCCGCAAATCTTTGTTAAACAAGCCGCGTTTCCGCTTCAGGGAGCTATCGGCCGTCTGCTGCGCGGCACTCGACTTCCCCTTGCCAGCTGCGCCACCTGCTCCCCCTTCCGCATTAGCCACGGGTGCCATCCCTACCATCGCCGAAATCTCACACCTCCAATTCAGCTCCCCTGCATTCCCTTCTAATGCAGTCAAGCTCTATCCCAAAGCCGCCAAAGCCTTTTCTCTTCAACCAAGTTTCGTGACGTCTGCACCACAAAAACTTCTCTCAGGACTATACCAAAATGGCTGTGCAATCACCTGCCTTCCTTTCAGCACAAGCACCAGAAAGCATCTGCGAGGACGCAGAACTAAAACCCTAATCCAGGGGCTTTTAAACGACAACCATGTGGACGAGAAAGACAACGAGAAAGACGAAGTGTCTTGTCCAAATTCGGCAAACTGACTTCAGCGCTTGAATCGAAAAGCTAACGACACAGAAGTGAAGTAGGGGTTGGAAACCCTAATTTCAGAAGTAGAAAACGTTTTCGCTGGAATGTGCCGCATGTGGATGAACAGTGATAGATGGATGAAGGATGAATGCAAAGGGGTCATCCATTTGTTCCAAAGAGGGCATTCTCATTGTCACCCTTTCCTTTTGTAGAATGTATAGGTAGATGTACTTGAAAGTAACACTTATTCAAGATCTGCATTGCTTGACGGTAGGGTAGCTAGAGAATAAAATGATCTGCATTTGTTAGAAAATGGTTTAGAAAATCAACAAAACTGGTTTTGTATTTTCGAGCTTGAATGAATATAATATGAATTTGTGGAAACAACTACATAGATGCACGTATAGTGAACCGTAGACTAACACACAAGTGGTCATGAAAATACCCAAAAGCAATTGACCAGAAGCTTGTATCACATGTAGGAGATTGGCCAACTCAAATCCCGCCAACATCATTGTGACACATTCATAGCTACCCACTTGTTAGCTTTGGGTCCACCTACGCGTTACTTTAGTAAGGGCTTATTCTAGGTGTCAATAAACTAATCTTGTTACATTTGGATATTCCTACCTCACTTTGTACGTAAGCACCAATTTAATAAATAGGTATGAATTTAACTTTGACGTCCTTTCTCATCACTACTTAAATCTAATTCAACACCTTCCGAAGGTTACAATCTCAAACCCAAGCCTCAAAAAGATAATCTCAAAATTCTAGAGATTTCCAAAGTTCAACCCCAAAAGCACAATTTTCAAAAATTACATAAGTTCATGTCTGTTGGCAATGTAGGTAGTGGTTGTTAAAACTACTTTTTGAAAACCCAAACTTCAAACTCCTTCAATTCCCAACTCAAATGCCACCTAATGATCTAGATTCCAACTAGTTGGATATTTTATAAAACAAGATTACCGTACATCTTTCACCAATAGATGATTATTCCACAACTCCTATTGATGTGTACAAATTCAACAAGGATAGAGTATGTGGTTGTGGAAACAACTACAATAGAAAATGTCATGGCCATGCATTGTTCCCTAGCCCATTCCCCATCAAAGTAAACATAAACCCTTCACAAAGTACATAAAAGAGATCTCCCACTTCTGATCATGTTTCCATTCTCAGAGCTTAGATTGTTCAATTTTCGACCAGTTCAAGTGTAGGTGACAACTCACAATTTGCAGGACCTGCAGGAGCAACAACAATGTCCAAGAGGTGTATACTGAAAGCATACAATGATCACGATGTGTACATTGAAAGCCTTGCATCAATTTTGTGACCATCCTATGGTTGGAAATAGGTTTGCCTACATATCGAGAATGGGACAAATACAATATTTACAAAAAAAAAATTCATGAAAAATTTGTTTTCGAGGGAATTTTTTTTTTAAAATTATCAAATCCAACGGAAATCTATTCCTCTACACGGGGAAAAAATTTGCATTGCCGCAGATAGGCTGAATTGCTTAAGTGGTCGGAAATAGGTGATCATCCTTATAGTGTACCCTCAGTTTGCCAAAGTGACTACCGACTCATCAGGCAAAAAAATTTGAGACTAAGAGGGCATGGAAAATTCACTGGACCTAGCAACCTACCCTCCATTTGTTGTGCCAAGAGAACAACAATGACGTGCAAGGGAGTAGGAATGAAAAATAGAAGTCCACGAGTGCAAAGGCGTCAATGATAAGATGGTGGGATCATCATCGTGGCTGTTCGAAGGCAAGGCCTGAATGGTGATCACGTGAATTGCTCGAGCAGCCATGCTTTGATGCGGATACAACAGTGAACAGCGGCAGATTCAGGTAGATTGCTGCAGAAATTTCGTTCCTACTTTGCACATAACACTATATCCTGAAACTCTTTCGGAATACTTCAGTTCCATTTTGATTTTCACCGACTTTTACTTACTGAGACCATGCCTCAATGAACCTAAAATGATTCCTACAGCCGCAGAGACACAGGCCAACCCTTTTCCTCAGGAATCAACTCTTCTATGATTACACCATCTATCATACCTTCCAATCCTACGTTTTCAATGCTCACGCCAATCCAATTTAGCTTGAGGAGTTCCGAAGAAATTTACCACTGGAAAAAATCTGGGCCAGCCCTTGAGATGAGCTCTTGTCCAGCGTCTTGGATTAAAAAATTCATCATCAACGCTCTTCAATGAATTATCATGTAAAACTATGTATTTTAAATGAAGTATTTCACCGAAAATGGAGTTTTACTTTTTTGAAACCCAAGTTTGGTATGCTCAATCGAAAATTGCATAAGAATTGAATGTTGATTATACAAGACAAAAATGTCAATCAAATTATATATTATGCAAAAGTCTTCTCCATGGCTGAATGAGGTGGACAATTGAGAGTTGCTGGGTACTGTACAGTCGGATACTGAAATTTTACGAATTTTTGCCTCCCGCAGTGAATACAATTTCAGATTGTCAATTTTGACACCCTCCCGAGGGCTGAAAAATTGGTATTTTTTAATGAAATTTTTTTTACAAGATCATCTACATGTTAATAACATCTGTGCCAAATTTCAGGGCCAAAGTATTTACACAAAAAAAGATATTCAAAATCTTCCAACATGTGTAGCTGTGAGAAAAACTTCACTGCTTCCAACTTTGACACCCTCCCAAGGACTGAAATTTGTTTATTTTGATATGAAATTTTTTACATGGGATTGAATCTATGATGATAACAAGTATGCCAACTAAAGTGATAGGAAATCTACCAATTGGTGTCAATACAAGAGACAATTTCACTACTTCCAACTTTGACACCCTCTCAAAGGTAGAAAAATTGTTTTTTTACCATGAAATTTTTTTGAGATGAGTTGGTCTATGTTGATAACATACGTGCCAAATTTCAAGTTCAAAAGATTTGCCCAACAAAAGTTATTGCAAATCTACCAACAAGTGTAGTTATGAGAATGAGAAAGAAAGATTCAATTTACCAAAGAACGTGACATTTACTGATACAATATGCAAAAGTTACAAAGGGTCAAAATGTTTTTTTGGTAAAGGTTCTAGAATAGTTTCTTCCACATAACTAAGATTCATGTTGATTTTGGAGATGTACCCAAAGTGATGATGATTTTCTGCATCAATAGCCCATTTGGAGAGTTGCCCACCGCCTTCCAGAAGCTCATGAGGCACTGAACACATTCAATTTATTTGAGTTTGACATTAACCCTTAAAAGACGAGGCGGACATTTTGTGACCCTTAGATGACCAAAATCACATCTAATGAGAGGACACTTGCTAATTTTCATCCGTTCTTTTTGTGAAAGTGACTGTACATATGTCAATCATCATGGGAAGTCAAATTTAGTGTTTTTGATTGCTTCCATATTTTTAGGTAGCCCTAATTCTTCGAAGATAGTAAAGATTTTTACATGAAAGTGTTTTGTACCACGTTGTCATTTTTCGAAATTTTTGAATGGGTAGCACGAGGTATTGGTTTGTACAATTTTTCCAAAGCTAAACATGTGCATGAACAATGTTTATCCCCTCGATCAAGCACTACATTTTGCATCCCGCCTTTCCCCACGGTGATAGGTCCTTCCTTTAAGGGTTAAGTTACTGAATCAATAACTTGACTGCCACCTGTCCGTCCCTTCCGTTCACTTGCCACTTGTCAGCCTTTCACTGTTCCGGCAATTCAGGTACTTGGATGGTTAGAAAATTTAACACTACTTTTCCAGACATTTCCTGAATTAGCCACTGTACAGACTTTCCAGTTGCCTAGCTTGGCAGTTCAGTTACCGGGCACTGTAGGCGTGGAACTCCGATCAGTATAAAGAAATCCTCCCCCCTCCCCAAAACGCCGGCAACATTCAGCCGAATAGTCAGTCAGTCAGCATTCAGGCAAGATTCAGCCATATTGCGCCCTATGCATGCTTAGTATTGTTCTTCCCTCCCACATACTGCTCCATCCTGCTGATTGAAATTATTTCTCTTCACATTGAGTTTCATTGCCACTCTGTCAAGGATCAGTAATTGAAAGGCACAGTGCTGGAGGTTTTAATTTCACACTTCATTTGTTGTTCTTTTTGCTATCTTCGATATAATTATGCAGAGCTAGAAGTCTCCTTTCAATTGCCAGTCCATGTGTTTCTCATCAATTTTGTTTTCCACTAAAGTTCATCTACATATTGCTCGAAAGATTTGATTTACCAAAGAATGCGAAATTTACCGATACAATATGCAAAAGTTACAAAGGATCAAAATGTTTTTTTTGGTAAAGGTTCTAGAATAGTTTCTTCCACATAACTTAGATTCATATTGATTTTGGAGATGTACCCAAGGTGATGATGATGTTCTGCATCAATGGCCCATTTGGGGGGTTGCCCACCGCCTTCCAGAAGCTCATCAAGCACTGACTGAACACATTCGATTTATTTGAGTTTGACATTAAGTTACTGAATCGATAACTTGACGACTGCCACCTGTCCGTCCCTTCCGTTCACTTGCCACTTGTCAGCCTTTCACTGTTCCGGCAATTCAGGAACTGGGATGGTTAGAAAATTTAACACTACAACTACACTAATGATGGTAAATAGTGTTACCTACACTAATTGATTTGAAATAGCCATAAGTTTTTATTCTTTATGAATATTTTTACAAAGTGCATGGATCCTAATAGTACTATAGTTGGGAAAACTTTGTAAAAATATTCATGAAGAGTAAAAACTTATATAACATTTCTAAAATAGTTAGTATGGGTAACACTATTTACCATCATTAGTGCACTTTTCCAGACATTTCCTGAATTAGCCGCCGTACAGACTTTGGCAGTTACAGACTTTCAAGTCGCCTTGGCAGTTAAGTTACAGCACTGTAGGCGCGGAACTCCGATCAGTACAAAGAAATCCTCCCCCAAACACAACAGTCAGCCGAATGGTCAGTCAGCAAGCATTCAGCCAAGATTGCGCCCTATGCATGCTTAGTATTGTTCCTCCCTCCCACGTAGTGCTCCGTCCTGCTAATTGAAATTATTTCTCTTCACATTGAGTTTCATTGCCACTCTGTCAGGGATCATTAATTGAAAGGCACGGTGCTAGCTAGCTCTTGCACAAATCCTCAGCGGTTAATTAGTACTTTGTGAAGGACTGGTCATCCTGCTGCTGGAGGTCTTCATTTCACGCTTCATTTGTTGTTCTTTTCGCTATATATCTTCGATATCATATGCAGAGCTAGAAGTGTCATTTCAATTGCCAGTCCATGTGTTTCTCATCAATTTTGTTTTCCACCGGAGTACATCTACATATTGCTCGATCACAACATATATCCTGAAACGGAGATTGATTCAATACCTTTAATATGTTGTAGATATGATATGTGATCAAGTCTGTACACTGGGAGCAAAGTAATTAAGGCGTTGCGCTTCACTTTGTGTTGGGAGATATTTTGACAAGCGCACCAGCTTYGGCCGGAGCCTTCGTTCTCACTGCGTTTGGCCGGCTCCTACGTACTGTTAGGTGACCCCATTCACTCCCTGATTTGTGATTTTATACTACGATTTACTCTCACTATATAGACGTGAATTGCGGATGAGGTTGGGTTGATGCCATATTTAACTACTTTTGGACTATTCAATGAATTTTGGACTTTACGATCAAAGATCTCCAGATTACAACATCGGGAGATCTCCTAATGTTTTCACAAATCTCTCAATGTTTTGTATAGATTTTCCGATGTTTTGCATTATTTTCCGATAGTCATTTTTTTTTCCTCCTAATGACCATTATCAATTTTGGACTTTCAGAAGTAGTTAAATGTGGCATGTTGAGAAATTTTATGTGATTGTAGGCCGGGATTGTAGTTGGAAATCCGGTKAATTTCAACTGAGGGTTCACTTGCATGCACTGGGAGTTGCATTTCGTCAATTTGGAAATTTCATGTGCTTGTACGTGATCGATGACACAGGTTGGGGACGAGCTACGTACTCAGTCGCTTTCTTCTCTCCTGCCTGCCACCAGGTGACTAATTAGAAGAGGCGGTGGTGAAGAAGTGAAGGAAGTGCAAGAGATGGGCAGTGGAGCTGGTTATGGAAGTGGGGGTGAGTTAGACAGTACTGCGAATGGAGCGGGTGTGAAGTATGGAAAGTCCAAAGAGCGCGGTCAGCAACAACAGACACAGCAGCAGCAGCAGCAGGGTGGGCAACAAACGCAGCAAGCCGACGGGGCTGCTGGTACTACTGGCGGTACTTAAACCAGCAGCGTGGACGTGCGTAGGCGGTGATTAACCATTTCAAATTATGGAAGAAATTGGCGAAGTACCTAGTGATTGTGTATTGCTCATCCGGTCGATTTGAGTCCGTTGGCGTTTCTGATGTGGCAGATCCGTTGGGAAGGACATTGGGACGACTGGTGGAAGGGAACGATGGGGCGGCATCCCCTGAGCCCGAGAATGCGAAAGACCTTTTTGAGCTTCTGAAGAATTATCCTTCCTTAAACCTCGACGCTGTGGGATTGAAGGGCGTGGATCCTAACAAAAGGTCCGTGCCAGTCTGTCTCTGCATTTGTCTTTCGTTGCTTTTTGTATAAACAATCACAACGATTTGTAGACGGTTTCACAGATGCTTAATCGTTCAGGTATTACCTGGGCGATCATCTGCGCATATCGCGGGCTACGCAGCTGTTTTGGACCGTCAATGAAGTGGTTTCATTGCTACGAGGAAGCTACTGTGGCACCACTACCGTAGAGCATGAGCATGTCGTTTCCAAGCCTGCCAAGGATTGGATCCGCCTTATGGTGGAGCGTCCGCAGGCACGGTCTCTCTTTCATCCCTCTTTTCAGCGGCGGATCTTGTATCACTTGCTCTACGCTGGTATCTCCCAACCCTCTGGTTTCTTTATGTGTGACTTTTCGTTTCTTGATTGTGAGCTGAATGGATTTTTGTCAAATTCTTAAACCCCCGATTGYTTTATGGGGATGAACAGATCATTTCGAACGTTTTCTTGCAACGAAATTCCAGGCCTCCAAACGTTTTGGCATTGAAGGATGCGAAAGTTTAATACCTGGTCTCTTTGCGCTCATTGAGGTTTGCACTTGATATTCGTTCAAAGTAAATGCTTCTTTGTCGGTCTCCAGCCCGGTCGAACAAGAGTAAACGTTTCATGAATGGAAAAGCGCTTACCGGATGTTCATGTGCGGTGGTTTGCATGGTCTTATTATCTACACTAGGACACGATTATTCGTGACTTTGTGGCATGGGATATAATGAATTGCTATTCTGAAATGGTCGGACTGAAATGACGCAGCGTGCAGCAGAAAGCGGGATTRAAGCCATTGAGCTGGGAATGTCACATAGGTTCTCATTCTCGGCTCTTGCTTCCCTATTTGTTTCATTAAACTCAGGACGTAATTCGCATTGAAAGCCAACCTTGTGATCTTTTGGTTGCATTGAGAATATAACCTTTGTGACTAAATGTGGCTTATCTTGTCAGGGGGCGGCTGAATGTGCTGCACACGATCCTCTCAAAGCCACTTGGAAGCATCATAACAGAGTTCAAAAATGTGGGAGACATCGACTTTTTACAGGTTGGAGATGTCAAGTACCATCTGGGCACTCGAGGTACTCTGACCTTTGATGACAAAAAGGTAACGTCCTGTTCAATGCAGCACCTATCTTACATCTTGTAGTAACAGATCTGTTCCTCTGTCTGTTCTTCTCATCATTTGCGAAGGTGATAACTACTATGCTTATCGGAAGTGTTTGGGATTGGCAGCTTCAMTTCTCGCTTCTGCCAAATCCAAGCCATTTGGAAGCAGTTGATCCTGTTGTTTTGGGAAAGACTCGTGCTAAGCARTTTTTTACTGGAGACACCGCAAGACTGCAAAACATGGTAGGTAATTTCCAGCAAATTAATGAGTACTTTCACGTCGTACATAATTTCTTGTCAGGTCTTGCTATCTGAGTAAATTTTGTTGCAGCAAGTTAGYTGATCAGGAAATTAGATGCATAGTGTGCTGAACCCTCAGGTCAGTTGYATGTAGGAATTTGGAGACTGATGTTTGATGAGAAGACTGTGATTCTCGTGGGGTGTACTGAWTAAAATGGGCGTTGCGTGGATGTTGTACGCTGAAAGAGACTTATGTWATATAAGCATGTTTTTAAGTCCACTATCTTGATCGTATTTGTTATGAAATACCTTGGATATTCTATTTCTTTTTGTCCCTCTTTATCTTGTGGTTAAGGACTGGTGTATATAACACRTGCCGTATTGGGTGCAGGGTCTTGTACTTCATGGTGACGCTGCATTCAGTGGCTTGGGTCTTGCCGCAGAAGTTATGCAGGTGTGTGCTCAAATATCTCCGCCTCTTGTTCTCGGTTGTCTTTAAAAATTTACGATTAATCGTAAGCTTCTTATATAGTTTTTGTGCTGATCGCGGCATTATATGTCGGTTTGGTTGGATGATGGTTTTGTTTCTACCTCAAGCTTTCAGACCTACCCCAATATACGACAGGAGGAACTATCCATGTCATCGTTAACAATCAAATAGGCTTTACGACGGACCCGAAACTCGCTCGCTCCTCCCCTCACCCAAGTGATGTTGCGAAGGTACTCTACATTTTACTGTTTCGACCATTTCGGTAGTACGAGTTGCTCTCCCAGGGGTGCACAGCGCCCATGTTTTCGGACTGCCACTGAGCCACAATCTTGTGATGAAGTTTCAGGGTTGCGACCACTTTTGAGAGCTAATTAAATTATTTTAGAGCATTTAAATTTGGAATCCTTACCGAGACTCGCGACAYTTGTGCAGGGTGTAGGAGCTCCAATTTTTCACTGCAATGGAGATGATCCGGAGGGTGTGGCTCATTTCTGTCGATTGGCTGTAGATTGGCGCCAGGTGACCACAATCAATCCAAAGATTCTCAACTCTTGAACTTCGCAAGCTCTCTCTTAGTGGGTTCTGGCGTCCGATTCGTCTGGGCAGTTACAGTCTTTTAGTGTGGGTATGAGGTCTCGCTCTCGTCAGTATGCGACATTGAAGGTCTTCTTGCTGAAGGCCAACCTCTTGTGCATCTTTCATTTTGAAATCGTCGATGGAAGCATTAAACATTTGATTTTCCAATTCGTCGGATCATTGGGAGTTGCTTTGGATGTTTTGGTCAGTGGTGGTATCTGGTAAATTGGTGCACAATTACTTTTAACATTGTTGTTGATGGTCTTCAGAAATTTCAGACGGATGTTGTTGTGGATCTTGTTTGCTACCGGCGCCATGGTCATAACGAGCAAGTTCGTCTTCCAATATCAGCCTTTTTTCATATTTCAATTTTTGGTGCATCAAAGCCGACACTCAAACAGATATATTGGCTTGTTGTTAGGCTATAAGGTCATCGGTAAGTTCTTTGCAGCCTTCGATTTTCCTGACAGTAGAATCGATGGGTGTGCCAGGATGACCCAAGGGCGACACAGCCTTTGACCTATCAGAAAATTSAGAACCATCCCACAACGCTGCAAATATACTCGCACAAGCTTCTTCTCGAAGGCATCATCACTCAGGACGTGCGTCCTTCTACCTTATCGTGGTTGTGACCAGAAAGTGACTCTTTTCTATGCGCTATTCCAACTGGCGTGAATCTTTGACGAGTTCTACTGAGACTTGCGTATTATTTGCAGGTCTTGGATAAGTGGACCAATGAGGTGGATGCTAAGTTTGAGGCTGAGTATGCTGCTGCCGACTCCTATGCTCCCACTTTGCATGAATGGCTGGCAAGCAACTGGCAAGGTAGATTAAGTATCTAATTTTCGTTTTAGAGGTACTAAGATGTGAATAGACTAAGCATTGAAGATTGAAAGCCTAGATGAATAAGCAACTGATGAACTATTAATTTAGTCTTAATTTACACAATTCAGGTGAGGCTCTTGGGTCGTCGAGTTCAAAACGATACATGCAGCCAACTGGGCTAGATTTGGAGAGCCTTCGGAATGTGGTAAGAAGATTACCACAGATTTTTCCTCAAGGCAAGCTTATGCGCTTGAGTTTGACCTATTTTATTAGATCTTGTGAAGTTGGTGTCGATTGTCATGTGTTTTCAATTGCCTCAAGCTTGAGTTGGCCGCACTTTATGCTAAGTCTTCTGAAATTGTTTTGGCAGGGGTGTGCGATTAGTACTCCACCTGCTGGGTTCAACTTGCATCCGGATGTAAGCATCGACAGAAATTCAGATGCCTTGGTGTGCCTACTATTCGAATCTTAGAAGTGATTCTGAATTTGTTTCTGGTGGTAAATATTGTTCTGTTTCTTTCTTGCAGACGAGATTGGGATGTATTCATGGCGCAGTGGATGCGACGCAATGCTGAGAAGGATCATAATTTGTAAAGTTTTCACTCATTTACTAGAGTCCGTTCACTATCCTCGGCCAAGTCTTGTGCCTTCTGAATAGATTGTGTAATCAGTCGTCATTTGGACTTGAAAGTGTGACACCATGGCTGTCATTGCTGTGGGCGAGAGTTCCTTGCATCCGTCGCAATGATTGATTGCACGAGCCCTTGGATCTAAACTTGCTKCTCGTTTCAATGTTCCGGACTCTGTCAGTTTCTGGAGGATGCTCCGCCCTTTTGGTGTAGATCTCAGAGTCTTCTATGGGACTGTCAATTCTTTGAACTTCTTTTTTGATGCTGATCGTCCCATGTTGATCTGGCAGATGTGTGGTTAACATCACAACGCCAGCAAACTTCTTCCATTTGTTGCGGCGTCAAGTGAGTTGTCATCATCCTTTTAAAGAATTGTAGAAGCTCGCAAGAATCGTAGAAGCTCGCAAGGTTATCCATAATCTGACTTCTATCTGCCGGAAACGGTTACTTTGGTGTAGGTGAACCGGCCTTTCTCCAAGCCTGTGGTTGTGATGAGTCCGAAGGTGGGTTTGGTTCCTCAACCAATGTGATTCGTTAGTCATCTCTRACGGRATTAGGAATGTCAACAACTCAGTTAGCTGCAATTGTAAGGTTAATTGTCTCTTGCAGTTGTGGGCCTGATGCTTCATTGTTCAGTGTGGTGCAAACCATATTGTACTTTTGGTCACTCGGTATTCTGCGTTTTCAAGCTTCAGAATTTCCTATTTTATTTAAGTGCCTCCCTTTCAAGAGGAATTTTCACATTGTTGTTTTATATAGAAGTCCACAGACTAATACTTGGTGAATTACATTCTGCTTATCTTGATCTGGACGCACTGAGAATCATAGTACCCATGATGTGCTTCTGATTGTTATTTTTTACTGATGAYGCAGTATCTCTTACATCACAAGCCTTGTGTTTCCAAACTCATTGATATGGCTGCAGGAACTTACTTCAGGTTCTTGTAATTGCTTTCCTTGCATTTTGCACGCGTGATGCTTTCACTGGAGAAGCTTTCTGTGTTTGACCTTCTCTATTGCCTCTCCTGTCTCMTGTTCTCATTTTCCCTTCTCTCCATCAGGCGAGTAATTGCAGATGGAGATATCGCAGACAATACTCGGCAGTCATTTGACTTGCTTCCTCGCAAAGAAATACAAAGTGTACTTCTATGTTCGGGAAAGGTCGTAGATAACATCCCCACTTTGACTTCATTCATTAATTTTATAGTAGGGGCATGATTTTATTGCTGCAAGTATGTGCTGTGCATGAAGAAATAATCTATAATCTGAAAATATAGTACATTTWCAGGTTTTCTACTTGCTGAGCAATGCAAGGCGCAGTAGGAAAATGCGAAATGTTGCCATAGTTCGTCTGGAGCAGATCGCACCCTTTCCGTTTGATCGTGTAGCTAGTGTCATCAATCGGTACCCAAATGCACAACTTACATGGGTTCAGGTATGAACAACGTCTTCCACTTCTCATCTCTCATGAGRTAGCGGATACTATTTGCTGCACTTAAAGCATTTGAGCATGTGTAGGAGGGTTAAGTTYTGTGAGATGTGTAGAGWTGTGTAGATCTTTGGGTACAAGAGTCAAATCCGCTTTAGATCAAATTTTATTCGCTATGTATGAATTTCTTACGCAATTTCRAAGTTMAACYACTGTATGTGACAGTAGACAATCCCTTGTCCATTCAAAKATCAGTGGCCATAAACATTTAGCAAAAGTCCTGCTTGCACCACTCCGTATTAAKTCTAACCAAGTATTAGAATAGATGAGTTGCTGTTGGTAACAGGGGTCAGTGTAGAAGACGGGGTCAGGTACCAATCTGTTTTTGAATCCTCGACCTTACCTAGCAATCCATTCCCTCACGATGCATGAAAGATATGTGAGATTTGATTTTGCCAAGARAGTTTGTATTTACTATAAAGCTTGGAAGCACTTGTATGGGGAATGCAGGAGGAACCAAAGAACATGGGAGCATGGGCGTATGTCCAACCCAGATTAGCTACCGCTCTMCGTGAACTCTGCCGGGGACGTGAGCACACAGACGTCCGATACGTTGGTCGGGCTACGAGCGCTACAACGGCAACCGGGAGCTTCCAAGTTCATCAACTGGAAATGAAGACCATCATCAACGCTGCTTTCGATCTTAAGGACACTGAAACGTCGCAGAAAACAGTTCTGAGCGAAACGCATGCATCAATAGGTACTATGTGAGTTTGACCTACTTCTTAATTTGTCATGTTAGGGTGAAAGCAAGGACCTGTACTACTATGTAATTTGTTGCATCATCGACTCAAATGCAAGCATAACATTGGGGCCATGGAGTCAATGTATTTGAAATTAATATTGTAAGTGTTTTACACAATCCCAAATGGAGTACATATTTTTTGTAAATTTAAAAAAAATCTTGTACTTCATACTATTTAAAAGTTAGTTTTCTTGTTTCCATAAAGTTTTTAGAAAATAATGACTTATTTTTGTTTTACTTTTTAAAACACTTTCACTATTTTCTAACATTTAAACATCAAAGCATTTCATTAACTTGCTTTAACATAACTTTTGGAGAATATTTTTCATAAGCCTAAAATTTTGAGAATGGAATAATTTTAGTGTTTMTCTAATTATCAACATTCAATTTATTTTTTTAAATTTATTTTTTCCAAAAGCTCATAGACAAGTACTCCCAGTAGTACTTTCCAAAATGGCCAAATGCAACAAATTGAGTAGGTGCTTTGTGCTTTCACCCATTAGASTGCCTTACCTCTCTCACCAATGCCTAATTGCATTGTCCTTAACTTAACACAAAATGGTGGGGTGGATGGTTGCTTGAGCAATAGCAATATTTATTTTTTGGCTAAGTTTACTAATACCATAGACTGTTTGTGCATATATGTACAGTACTACTAATGTACCACAACATCTTAGATCCTTGAGTTCCATGTCCTCARTGTTGGTTGAGAGTTTTGTGCCTATTGTAAATGTAACATTGCTCAATTCTTTTCTTGTGCTTGGCTATTTAATGTTGCCATCTGTTTGAGCTATTCATCAGCTTTTAGTCTATTGATGGATAACTAAATTGGTTTGAGTTCTAAAATTTCTCTTGTACTTTTTGCAACTTCTATCTTTCTTCTTGGCTCTTTTCTACTAGGAAGAAGTACTACAACTCTAGGAAATAAGTAATGATTTTGAGCTGGAATTGGACTTGGAGAAGAGAGAAATAACTCCAACCTTCTTATTGTTGTTGGACTACTGTGAATGAAGCTAGGGCTTGTTCATATTGGATCACAGTCACCCAAAACTACAAGTAATTAAAAGAATGACACTAGTACTACATACCTTGGCTAACCCCTAAATATAGGACCAACATGTTTAAAGGCCCATATCTACTTCAAAATACTTGTTCATAAAGCAAGTCAAATCTTCATTTTTTTAATAAAATCAATTGTAGGATCTTTTATTTAACTTGAAATCTTCATTTTTTTAATAAAATCAATTGTAGGATCTTTTATTCAAGATCATCTTTAAGCATTCACAGATTGATACAATACCCCGAGCACTTGATCCTTGAAAGTCCTCTTTCAAAAAAACTTCAACCATTAAGGTTTCCAAATGTTTGAATTCATACTTAAGTTTCTGGTTTTGACATATAACATCACTCAATGAAAACAACAATCATCATAAAGTTTGGAGTTACTAACCCTAGGCATGATCATGATACCATTCTATGCACAATAATTTGAACCTCTTGAATACATCATCGACCTCATGATTGGATAACAACTGCCTGGGGATTCCGAAATCTGTCCCCTAGGCGCCGAGGGAAGAGATTGGGAACGGGAGAGTTACTTAAAAATTGCGCAAATCACGACCTGCCCGTCCTGAAATCAGAGAATGGGCAAGTCCGGAACTCCAATTAGGCTAGCTGAGAATCTTCCATCGGCACCGAGGGAAAGGCTGAGATCACCAATCTTGGACTGAAGAGTAAGATCTCTGACCTCAAATCCGACTCCACCCACAAGCTTCGACTGCGAAAGAACCCTAAATTCAAAATATGTCAACTGCAACAAACTTGACTCACTTGCAAACCTAGGTTTCCAAACTCCAGTATCTCGTACCCTTGTTGCGAGAACAGCTGCTTGAAGATCACAAAATCAATCCCCTCGGCGCCGAGGGAAAAGATTGGCCACGTTGTGGTGAGTCAATTTTTATTTAAAATCACGACTTGCTAGTCTGAGATCGGAGGACGCAAAAATCCGGAACTCCCATGAGGTTGGCCCAGAATCTCCCATCGGCACCAAGGGAAAGGCTGAGGCCACCAAACTCGGACTGAGGAGTGAGATCTCCGACCTCAAATCCGTCCCTAATCCACAAGCTTCGACTACAAATGATCTCCCTGTGCATCAAGTCTTTTGATTCTCTATTACAGATTTGTATAAAATTGAGTACAAGAAAAGATATTCCCCGGAGTACTAGCTCTTGACAATTTGGTTTTCATATCGGACAAAATCAAATTTTCCCGGACGAATCAGGCGAATCAGCTTGACAAGCTACAAACTTTGGAGGCCAATAACTTTTGCAAACATTGTCTGAATTGGACATATGAGATGTTTTTCGGCATCTACAGTTTTTGTAGATGCCGAAAAACATCTCATATGTCCAATTCAAACAATTTTTGCAAAAGTTATTGGCCACCAAAGTTGCAGCCAGTCTGTCCCCTCGGCGCCGAGGGCAACTTTGGAGGCCGATAACTTTTTCAAAAATTGTCCAAATTGGACATATGAGATGTTTTTATGCATCTAAAGTTTTTGTAGATGCCGTCACTTTTGGGCCCAACGTTTGCAGAGCTCGTGGTGGTGCGTCTCCTCCCCATTTTTCCTTTTCTCTACATCAAAGAGACCCAAGAACGTGAAAATTTGGTAAGAGATGCAAAGAAGAAAAATCGGTTGTAAGGTTAGAGTGGCTGAAATAGTCTCAAGTATTTGCACCTGCTGACAGGTGAACAAAAGACAAACTACATGACTCTGTCCAACAGGAAAAGAATGCACTCGACTGGCTCAAAGAAAACCCTTCAACGTTGTTGGGTAGGAAATGAATCTATCAAGGGGAATCGGGGATGAAGAGAAAGCTGTGCTGTAGATGGGGTTATTGAGAACATAAAACGAATTTCTTTGTTTGTTTTCTAGTGTAATAAAAATAGAATATGACTTAGTAAATGAAGATGGACTTACAAATGTATAAAATATTATTAACCATATTGCTCTATAAAGGGAGGTGTCTTCACKGCTCTCCATGAGATTATTAACCATATTGCTCTATAAAGGAACCGGAAGTGGCTATGTCCTTATTAAATCAAAATGCGTTGCAAGTTTCACAATATTTTATCTTTTGCAAGGATTAATTGTGGAGGAAATCGCGGACTTGCCCTCATGCAACTTGTCCGAATCTGTACACAATCAATGTTTGCAACAATCTAGTAATTGTGGTTATGATTTGTTTGCCACCACATGTGATGACTGCATTCGAGCCTTCCAACAAATGACCAACTATCGAGCATTTTTGAAGGGTAAAATATCAAGGTCAAGGCCATCAAAGGAAGAGCTTAAGCTAAGAGGTGCTAGGTGCAGCGACGATCCAAAGAAGATAGCGGAGGCTCTAAATGTCATTTCTGGAGCAACGGTTATTGGAACTTGTGTTCCGCACTTAGAGGGAGAAGAGGTGTTTGGTTGTAGCACGTGCAAGCTTGACCTTCCTATTGGTTCGGATGGTTTCTCCCATTGACCTGATAAAGTGAACTTCTCACAACCGCGAGTCATGACTCGATCCACACGCACACCAATAGAGGTATGCAAGGATGCAGAGACTCTTGCTACGCCTGCACATCTAACACATGTTACATCTGCGTTGGAGAGCGATTGCGACCCTACCCAATGGCACATTGCATGATTGTCACACAAGTCTAGCTGTAAGTGTCACACTCAACAATGGGGATCAAATATCCGTTACGTTGCCAAGATTGCGAAAGGCTCTAAAGGCACTTTGGCTCCAACATACTGCGGCAGGAAAAAACAGTACGGCAGAAACAAGGAGGTCATGACTGATTTTTTGTTTTGCCCCGATGATATTCAGCGGTGTGTTTAAGGCTCTAAACGTCCTTGGGTGATTGACTGGCCTCAAGTACCAGATGTATGGCCTATACTTATAGGCACTTGTTTGATTCGCCAGGAGACACTACTATTGCAAGAGGCCGGCTTCCAACTTCAAGATCACCGCCCTATATCACCGCGACGCTTATTCACAATGTCCAATGTTTTTGAGGTCGTTTTTTTATGATCAACCTATCCCTTTATATGCAGACAGGTATCCAACTACTCAAAGGAGTAAGCCCATCAGACGTATTGCAAATGCCCCTACTACAGAGCATTGCAATAAGTAGGAAAACGCTGGGAATGTGAAAGGCACAATTTTTGGGGTGACTATGCTCCCTTTCCTTGGACTTGGAGTCATAATTTCCCTCCAATCACTAGTAGAAAACGCAGAAATTTTAACATTATTATGTTGATTTGGTCGCGTTGTATTGGTCACTTTTCTGTTGATTTCAACAAAAATCTGTTAAAACTAATAGATTTTTGTTGAAATCAACAAAAAAGTGACCGAAACAACGCGACCAAATCAACAGAATTCTGTTAAAATTTCTGCGTTTTCTACTAGTGAATCTAGAACGGAGCCCCACCATAGAGTTTATCAAACCATGCTTGGTATGTATTCTAAGTCCACATGCCTTGATTTTGTGGACATGGATGTCTCAGCAATAGGTGGACGTCATCAATATGTGAACTGCAAACACCTTTATTATTTATTTCGCTACTTCTGCAAAATGAACCTCGTTGAAGACAAATTCATTYATTCTCCAAGCTTCAGCTTCAATGAAGTAAAGCGCCTCTTCATCAGGGCTAGTATCATCAAGATTGTAGATGTAGACCTATTACATACCTAGAAATCATAGATTCTCTAATAGGCTACAAATTGAGTGTAACAGGCTTAGGACTCAAATTATACCCTAAATCGCAGAAGTATCAATTTGTTGGTGGGCAAGCATTGTTATTTGATGGACTTTTAACAATTGCCTCATTTTCATCAGTGTTCAACTTACAGACTTTTACATATTTTTTCAACTATGTATGCTTAGAATACTACACACACTATCAAAAATACCAACTCTAATACAAGTAGTATATATCCACGGTTATAGGCCCACGGTAATAAGTTCCTGATCCTAAATCCTAAAATTTAACACAAAATACAAAAACATGCATTCGTTTTACAGATATTGACTCATTTACCTTAATCTATCGTGTTCAGTACATTTTTTTCTAATTTCATAGCTCTATGCTCACAGAAACCCTGCTCACTGCTCACAAGCTCACACTTGCAGGCTCACAAAATAGCAGTGCTGGTAGATCTTCTTTCATAATTATACATATATATATATATATATATATATATATATATATATATATATATATATATATATGAATTTAGAGGTTCTGACACTTGATTTCCTAGTCTTTAGATATCTATATTGGGCACTAGATTACGTCGTTTTTGGTGTACGAGGAGGCCCCTCCAATTCTACTCGTTTGCATAGGGCTTGACTCAGGTGAAATCTACTGCATACGAGGTGATATTGCCCGGAACCGTGTCACGAGGCTGAGACTTTCAGTGGACCCCGCTGCTAATGATGGTCAAAAGCCAGCCTCTGCTGTGACGGGCCTGGGTTTCCGCGTTGAAGGTCAAATTCTTCAGCTTTTTGCTGTGACCACTTCATCTGTAAATCTCTTYGATATGCACAACCAATCACCACAGAAAAATGTTATCGATCARCTTGGCGCAGAAGGAYGGTGTGTGGCAATGAGTGATAATCAGGTCAGTGGATATCGATCTGGATGTGATTTATTTATTTATTTTTGAAATCYGAGGTTCTGTAAGTTCTGCAAGAGATTGATACTTGTGTTGTGCAGTTCAGAGAATCTGAAATCTAGGCTTTGCTATGAGAGGTGCTGTATTTTYTCTAAATTTAGAAATGAAAATATRTTAATTCAGTGTGKAGATTAAATTGGTTRATGGTGATCAGGTATTGTTAGTGTATGCACTTTCTATCTTGGCAATCTTCGTGAATATTACTCAAACTGTAGCACACTGTACYTTTGACTTTTCGAGTGAGGGCCTACTCTAACTTCCCCAGTCACTATAGATGTAAATTCTTTTAAAACAAGCCTCCTCCACTTGAGTCCAGGGCCAATAAATTATCTAGCTTTACCCTCAAAGATGTTGTAGCAAGAATAAGTGAACCCCCGAAGTTCCTAATATGCCGATCCTAAAGTGCCTAAATGGCCATACTCGGGGTGCTTCCATATTTTTAGGAGAGGAAATAAATCACTTAAGTCTCGAGGAAGGTTGCAATATATACCAATAGCAAGAAGAAACCATGCGCCCTACAATGTAAATATGTTTTGGAATTTCCTGTTATTGGCTACGAGCTTTCAAAATGAACTTCCAATTTTTACTTCGAAGGGTTCAAAAGAAGCAGGAATGTATATTTCAGATATCCTTTGTGTATCCCTAAGTGCCTAAATACTCAAAGTAACTATTTCCATGTCTGTCATTTAGGCAGTTTCAAGGAAGGTAGCAAATAAACCAACGAAAATAGGAAACCATGCTCCACATTTTGAATGGTAGGAGTATGTTTTGGACGTTACAGTAATTGKCTATTTGCTTCTAAAGTGGAGTTTCTATGTCTAATTCAGGCACTAAGGGTTAAAACCAGCACATCACTAGTTGACACAGTCATGGAACTYTTATCAGGAATTGATTGATTTTTGACAGGACCTTGTGRTTGGGCGCCCAGAGGCGGTTTATTTCTATGAAGTAGATGGCCGGGGACCCTGTTGGGCGTTTGAAGGAAGGAAGCAGTACGTTGCCTGGTTTCGAGGCTACCTTGTTGTGGTCTCAGCTGATCCACGCAAACCCAGCAAGAATGTGTTGAATATTTACGACCTTAAAAACAAGCTCGTGGTATACAGTATCTCAGTGGGCGACGTCGCACACATCTTGTGTGAGTGGGGTACTATCATACTGCTTACGAATGATCAACAAACATTATGCATTGCTGAGAAGGACATGGGCAGTAAATTGGACATGCTGTTTCGCAAGAGCTTGTATACTATCGCTATTAATCTGGTTAGTGCTTTYCAAGACTCTCTTCCTATTGCAGGTCCTTGAGTTATCATCTTCATTTTCAATCTTCATCTCCATCTTTTTGCCAACCCAACTGCATGTTGTAGGTTCAAAATAATCAAGCTGATGCTGCGGCGACTGCGGAGGTGATGCGCAAGTACGGTGATCATTTATACGGMAAACAGAACTATGATGAGGCGATGGCCCAATACATCCGCACTATTGGGCAACTGGAGCCTTCCTATGTGATTCAAAAGTTTCTAGATGCACAGCGTATACACAACTTGACTCATTACCTAGAGAAATTACATGAAAAGGGGCTAGCAACAGCAGACCATACCACCCTGCTTCTCAATTGCTACACAAAACTTAAAGACGTCTCGAAGCTGGATGATTTTATTAAAGGAGAGGAAGGTAAAGAAGGGGAGCCTCGGTTCGATGTGGAGACAGCTGTTAGAGTCTGCAGGGCTGCTGGATATTATCAACATGCCCTGTTCGTGGCAATGCGAGCCGGGGAACACGAGTGGTATTTGAAAATACTGCTGGAGGATTTGAAGCGTTACGAGGAGGCGTTGCAGTATATAACAGGGCTGTCCTTATACGAATCCACTATCACATTGAAGCAGTACGGCAAAGTGCTCGTGGAGCATAAGCCATCCGAAACAACTRCAGCGCTTTTGAAACTGTGTACTGACGCTAGTCCACCAGCGGCATCATCCACCAGCGGCAGGTTATCCAGCTTGTTACCCTCTCCGGCTGAATTTGTTCACGTGTTCATTGACCAACCGAAGTGGCTGATGGTCTTTCTGGAGCAATACATTGAAGCAGTGAAAGACTCCCCTCAACACATGGAGCTTTACAACACGTTGCTGGAGCTCTATTTATCAGAAGATTTKCGCACCCCGACATTATCTGAAGAGTCCCTTCCAGAGGAGGAGCCTTCCTCTCAGACGGAGGAATACATTGCAGATGAACTAGTCATTGAGGAACAGCATCACGGGAACATGATTCTTGCAGCTGGCGGTCAAGTCATCGCCGCAGGGGGTCAAGTCATTGCTGCTGGAGGCCAAGTRATCAAAGCAGTAGGGAGGATTGGGGGACTTGTGCTACCGATTCACAGAGGCAAGGAAGAGGAATTAGTTACTGATATCAACCCAGACGAGGAACAGAGGGAGCACGAAGTGGAAAAAATTGAGGTTGTTCCTACTGAAGATCAAGCAGAAAGACGTGTAAAAGCAYTGGYGTTGCTGAAACTTGGATGGGGTCCCCATGAAAATGCCCCTCGGTATGATGTGGACCTGGCTCTGGTRTTGTGCCAGATGCACAAGTTTCGGGATGGTCTCTTGTTTCTGTACGAGAAGATGAAACTCTACAAGGAGGTTTTGGCTGTGTATATGAAAGACCATGACTACCAAGGCCTGATTTCTACTTGTAAACGCCTTGGCGAATCTGCTCGTGGCGGAGACCCCTCACTTTGGAATGACGTCTTGTCCTACTTTGGGGAACACGGTGAGAATTGCTCGGATGAAGTGAGGGAAGTGTTGGTGCACATCGAGCGTGATGAGTTGCTCCCTCCTTTGATTGTCCTGCAGAAGCTGTCCAAGAATCCCAATCTCACTTTGGCTGTGGTGAAAGAGTACGTTGCACGGCAATTGCAGCAGGAAACCCGGTTAATTGAAGAGGACCGGAAAGCTATTGAGAAGTACCAGGTACCAATTTGCCAATGGATATGACCTCTTTGCTTACCCTTTCTCATTATTTAGGGTCATTATAACTCCTTTTTCTCGCATTACTACAATTTTGAAATTTGTTGATTATGTCAAAACAAAGCCGAGGTCCAAAAAGACTTGATTATTGAAGTTTCCTTGTGCTTCAAATTAGGGCATGAGCAATAGAAGTTTGAACTCACCTTTAGTTTTTCTGGACAAGCTAAATCTAAGATCACCATTGACTTGTTTAAAATAGCATCCATTTGACACGCTTAGAATGAAAAACCTCATGGATGTGTGGATAGTCTAAAAATTTAGAAGGTGCATTTTCCAAATGCCCATATCTCACTCGGACAGCTCCAGCAGATGAACAGAATTTCGATAGAGATTCTCGTTCTATGTCATTGTGTAGCACTAAATTTCACTTGAGAAGCCCCATGTGGCCATTCTAGGTGTAAACCATGGTTATGTGCCTTCCAGACTTTTCAGTTTAACATTTAACAAAGCATTGTTATAACAGTTTCTTTTTATCATCTTGGATAAGAAGCAGAGAATATGACTCTTCTAAGTTGGATGTTGGGACTAATAGACTTCATTGAACTGTTGACTTCAGGAGGAAACGGCTGCCATGCGAGCTGAAGTGCAAGAGCTCCGATCTCATGCACGTATTTTTCAGCTCAGYAAGTGCACTGCCTGCACGTCAGCTCTGGATTTACCTGCTGTTCACTTCCTGTGTATGCATTCCTTCCATCAGCGCTGCTTGGGCGACAATGAAAAGGAGTGTCCTGTGTGCGCCCCTGCCAACCGCCACGTCGTGGATGTGAAGCGATCCCTGGAGGCCAATGTGAATGACCACGACACTTTCTTTCAGTTGCTACGGAATTCGGATGATGGATTCTCTGTAATTGCTGAGTATTTTGGAAGGGGCATTCTCAACAAGGCTCCCCAACCGAGAGGTAATGGTAGTTCGCTCGCTAGGGCGGGTAGCGTGAGAAGCTGACTTCTTGTACTTGTACTCACAACCCTATCGAATGACATTGTGTGATTGCATATATTCTGTACGCCCTGAGAGTTTGTCAAGTTTGTACCCTCTCTAATGACACGGATTGTACATTCTCTACACTAAATAGTGAAATTAGGTTGCCCATTTGCCTTTGTATGGAAAAAAATCTGAAATTTTGTACTAATTGCAACAAGGAAGACCACTCATTCTGCCTGTCGTAGGCAGGTTTCCTCAGAAAGAAGCACAATTGCAAAAAAATTGAACCAAAGCAATACAGAATGCAAAAAAATGTCACTTCAATTGAATATTAACCATTGATATAGGGAACATAAGTCACACTCCACATAATAAGCATTTGAAAACATGATGTAAACAGCTATTGGCTTGCACCGACTAAAGCCAATAAAAGCATAGCTAGACTGAATAACKCACTTGGCCTACACTCTGGCCCCGCAAACAGGAGAAACAAAGGCCAGTCTGACTATGTTGACAGGATCTCAGTAGTGCTGGAACAGAAGATACCACAGGACGAGTTGGACGAGACTTCTACAAGAAAAACTATGTCTCTGCTTCCACCAGCCGGTAGGCCTTCAGATGAAATCCAAAATCATATATGAATCACGCCTCTGGAGTTCAGGTACAACATGCTGATCGCTCGACCTTGCTTACAAAACTCAATAACGATCGTACCTGTCATGTCGCCTGCCAGAGATATGGAAAATCTTAGGCATGTTCCACTCAAAGTTCAAAACGTCGTCAGAAAGTCAGAACTAAAAGAAACTGCYACAAGACAAAAAAAGAAATGCTGTATAATGCTCAATAAGCTCCCATGGGCTACAAGGAAAGTTGAAGGAGTCAACGAAGGTAGAGTGAACCCAAACCTGCAAGCCTAGAATAGTCACTTACCTGTACCGATCATTCCTGTCTCTTGAACGCTCCATTGAGCGGGACCGGGATCTGCATCAAGATTCTCATGTATTGTTAGGAAACAAACTAAAGGCCGTWATGATTTAACTTGTAAATTTAGCAAGCAAGCTCCGTTTGACCTGTCCTGCCCAAGGCAAAGGATACTAAAACCATTCAACTCGTCTCCTGTACTGACCCCGCTACCAATAAACAACTCATCCAATCATAGACTTCTTTGGCCTTCAATCAGCAAGTAGAGTGCAAACAGAAGACCCTCTGAATGGAATCAAAACACAGCTTACCTTCTGCGACTGCGACTGTCATAATCACGATCTGACCTTCCACGATCCCGTTCCCTTACTCGGTCTCCTCTCTCCCTCTCTCGTCCACCCCCACTGCGAGAGTCACGGCCTCGTTCGCTTCCACGGTCACGAGTTCGTTCCCTTTCACGTTCACGCTCCCATTCTACTTCCTTCTCTTTCTCATGGTCCGGTCGCTCACGATCACCGTCTCTTTCCCTCTCTCTGTCTCTGCTCACAGAACGGGTATTGCTGGGTTCTCGAGGCCTGCTCAACCACATCAACAACTGAAGTCAGCGGAGACAGTTCCAACTCAAGTCCTAAATGCTCAAGCTAAAATATAGAAAGTCTACTTTGGAAGGTAATAGTTGATTGTAGTGTCTTTCAAGACRGACTTCTATTGTTTAAAAATGTAAGACATGATTTCTTCTTGCTAATGGTACATTTTGTTACCTSTCTTGAACCTTMCTAAATGATTCATTCAACTTCCATGGATATGAAATGGGTGCCTAGGGGTTAGCAAGAAATTTAAAATAACAAAATATAAACAAATATACGAAAAGGGGAGGATCAGCACTCACTTTTCATCATCAAGTGGTTCCAATTTCCTCGCAGTTCGCTCATCCTGATAGACACAAAAAAACATCCTTAGATGACATTCTTAGATATTGGGAATATAGAATTACAATCGACCCCCAGCAGAAACTTGAATACAATACATCTGAGGAACCAAGGAAGCCCCCACAGCGTAGTCCGTCACAGAGAACGAAGGCCAGAGACGCAATCAGTACAACAGAAACACTCCCTCCAGTGACCTTTCCATTGCACAATCCCGGTAAAATCTAATTGTAGAAAACGAACGCAGGCAGAAACTGAGGGATCAAACAGATTTAAMCCAAACTAGATGTAAACAAAACACCATTCTCAGAAAATATAAGATTTCAGGATTGTGTTCATACCCGCATGTCGACAAGCTTCTCACGAATCTGCATGTAACCCAAGTGCAGCTTCCCTCCAAAATGGTCCGCCAGGCGTCGGTCGCTGAAAGTATTAAGCAATAAGGCACTCATCATGAAACCCACTATTTAGGAGCAAAAAGGAATAGGGCAGCGTAAAAATTTCAACTAGCCTAAAGACATTAGATAGGAAGATCCGCGCATGTCAAACATGGGAGGGGGAAATCGTGACTGTAAGTACRTTCCAAAGTAGCGCAATATACAGAGGCAAATTAAACTACTTGTAGCTAACGACAACATTGTTTATTCAACTGCAGCCTACTTGTAAAGGATCAAACTTGAGAAAATAAATGAGATGCATAATACATACAGTCAACAGGGTGGAATGTCATCATCATCTTCATAAACCCAAGACAAGTCCGCTGCCAAACACCAACATGGGTGATCAACTTAGGAATAGGCGTAGTAGCTTGAAGCGCCAAAGTTACTCATCCGAGAGCGTGTGCCGTGCTTCTTTGTTTATCAGWTTCTCGGTGAAGCACAAGCAACGTGTACTGGAAACCCTACAACTCATTTAAGATTCTGAATGCTTAAGGACAAACTGACAACAACAGAATACGTCGAGTACAAACCTGTCATAGATGCTCAAAAATGCTCCACAAATATCACAAACTCTCAGCTTCTGATCAGCCTGTCAACAACATAGAGAGAAGGAAAGCAATCAGAAACACTGTAAAACTAAGAAAAAGAAAAAGAAAAAGAAAAAGAAAAAGAAAATAAGAAAGCACAGAGCATATTAGCAAATAGGAGAAACAACTATGCACATGAAAATGAAAATTTCATGGCTAGGACTGTCACACACAATGCGAACTTCAGGAGCTAGCAGCTTCGCAGGATCCATGACCATCTCTTGTCTGGCTCCCAACTGCCATCACCAGAAATTACCACAAATATGTCAGTATCCTCAACAGCTTTGCACACGCACGATAAGCAATCACTCTCCCCAAAACCGCATGTTTCGAGGCATATCAACTATAAGATCAGCACATACGACTGTGGTATTCCTCAATAATCTCAAAGACCGGTGGTTTGAARTAAAAATCAACGATGGTGGAGACCCACGGTGGGCCCCGTAAGTACGCTTAGATCTCTACAATCTGCATTGCTCTGTGAAATGGGAGAGAACTCCTAGGRAAGAACATAAGCGGGTTAGGGTTTCGTACCTTCTTCAAAGCCTCAGCCTCCTCCATTGCTTTCTGCGCCTCATCCACCATCCCAAGCTCTCCTGTTCACAACAATATATAGATACGACAAAACTTCTTACAGACAATAAAAAAAATATAAAAGAACTGAGACGCAGAGCATCGGGCAAGAGCGCAACCTCTCYATACATTCTCTAAAACAAAGTGTGTCAAACTTCAGAAAGCGAGAGGAGAACTCAGCTATGAATTGGGCAGACATWATTGAACTAATAAACAACTCAGGAACGCGGCACCAACCCTGTCAGTTCAAGCTTGATCTCGCTCAGTCTCCACTGTTCATTAAGGATGCAAGAAAGGCCATAGTAATGCAGTCACTAGTACACGGACACCACACGCTGCCAGCATCATACGTATCACAAAGCACGATCCCTTCTCATAACTAAAGCTAGCAATGATCATCTGACCAAGCAACCCAGCTTTGAATGCAAATTACAGGTACGACCATAGAGTTCTTAAGGAGACTTGTCAACTTATCTAAAGAACAGGGTAAAGGTACGCCAATGACTCACCCAATTCCTCAGCTTTCTTCAACTTCTCCTTTATCATTTCCTGTGTCCGTGCATCTGGTGGCAAGGCCACAAGAGTAGGTAGAGGAGCAAGAGGWGGTGGATTGGCCAACGGTTGTGGCATCAGGGCTCTATMTTTGTTGAAAGCTTCCAGTAACGACATGGCCTGCAATTCAGTGTCYAGGTCAATAAATTTATTAATGCCATCCAACGAAGAATCTCAGGGTCGGCACACATATCAGCTCACATGAAATTCCCCGTCATTCCAAATTCCATAGATTGCTGATCCAAGATGCATGAAGCACGATATACATCACGGCCTAGCCCACAAACAACAAATGTTCACTCACTGATACAAAAGATAAGCGACGGCACGTATGCACTTTCRAGTGCGAAACATCACAATTAGTGACTTTTTCTGCCTACGTTAATGCAATGTTCACCATTACGAAAGTCTCAATCATAACAGACCATTCGCTGAAGACAAATTTCAAACCTATATAAAAGGAAAAGAAATCTCAAACCCCACGGTAAGGAATAACCTGCTTATCTGCACGCTTAGTTTGAAGTTCATGAACAACTTCCATGATTCGAATTTTGTCATCGCTACGCCCTTCGAGATCTAAAGATAAATAAAGATAAAGTATGAGTAAAAAATTGGCCTAGAAACGTACATTCCAAACGGTACACTTTTAGCATTAAAATGCTCTTCATAACTCTTGCAACACAGTAAATAAACTTACCCAGATACTCTGCAGCTTTCAACTTCTCTTTAATTTGCTTGGTATACTCCGTAGCTTCTGGAGACTGCAAGAGGAACACAGACAAAATTACTTAAGTGTACACAAACCATAGCCAAGAGCAACATGCTAATTGGAAATAAAAAGCCTGGTGTGAATCATGTTTGCCCCTAAAAGACCAAAAGGCCCCAATTGAACCCAATTATCTTGTAGGACTTTTGAAAGGGGTATGTAGGGACTTTCTTTTGTTYAATTTGATTTGTCTGCATAGCGACAGATGCCATGTTCATCACTGATTCTGTTAATATATAATTTATCCTCGTCTGARTTTAGACGATATTCAAGCAGGTGCTTCCAGAGTACATCCCGGCGAGAGATTAGTTACCGAAATGATGGACAAACCTGGGTCACCTCCGAAACAGCTATTGCAGTGGCCGCACCTGCTTCATCATCTTCTAAACGTTTCAATGCGCGTTGAATCTTGCGATCACACTCTATAATGTGCTTCTCCAAACAATCTTCCAAATCTCTGTCATAATTATCCTTCCTGTTAGYCTTTGCTTCCTCATACTCTTTTCGTAGTTGCAACGAGTGTACCTTCGAGCACGGGCCAAGATCCATTTTCTGCGAACAGGCAATCGAACACTTTAGAGGACTGCTGAACTTCAATGCACAGAACCAGTCCACAGAGTGTTGAATGGAAATTCACAAAGGCGTGGACCTTTACACAATAGGCTCTTAAAATACGTACAAATCCTCTATATTTCTAAAATATCCTTTATATTCGTAAAATATCAGTACCAACTCAAAGCGTTCTCTACTCCCTATAAAGTTTCAAGGTCAATGCTCCCACTCATCACTCCAACAATTTGCTTACAGAGTCTGCCTACAAACATTGAAATGGAATCTTTTCACTGAAAAYTTATGGACATCGCCTTCAAATCTTTGAAAATTGCGATTGGTCACACCATAGCCAAGCTGTTGATGACAACGTGACTTTCTCAGTTGCTAATTAATAGCAATTAACTCCTATATTCCCAAAAGACAAACTACTMTGATAACTTTGCCGTGTCACCACGAATCTTCAACAAAGGCAAAGTATGGCAACCTAACAGACRTAGGTCTCAAATACTATCATATTCTAAGTCTACTTAGATTCCAACGATTCCAAGTCTACTTAGGACCGTCACAAGCTCAACTAGCCGTATTGAAGAGCAACAGATCTCTTACAATTTGCACACCGATAAACTTTAAAAACGCCTTTCTTGCAAAATACATATTGAATAGCTTTCGCTGTAACTTACAGATTTTCAACTGGAAAAATCAAAGGCCTAATCATGCTACAATTGTACAAAATGATGGAACAGCAAGGTCAGGAAGCTAAAATAATTAAATCAAACCTCCACTCTCAACTCCTACAGATTAGATGAATTTCAACAAAACCCTAAAAAACAGCAGAAGAAGACCTCTCTCAACATCATAAAAATCACGGTTCAAATCCTCGCGTCACCGTAACCTCGAAGTTCATCCATAAGCCTCTCACGACGACAAGCATTAGGGTTTCCAATCCACCAGACATCAAAACGTACCGTCAGTTGGAACAGGTCGTGAGGGCAAAGTCCTGTGAGATAAAGGCGACACACATCGCGGTCCCAGTAGTTTCGTTTCACCTCCAACACGTCCCCGTTGCGGTTCGCCCCCATCAAGGCGTCCAACTGCTTCCGAAACGCATCCATGGCGTCGAAATCCCCRAACGCGATAACCAAACCCTAATCCAAAATTTCAACTCCAAGACACCTCCCTCGGAAAGTGAAAAAAACACGGAAYAGTCCTCACATACTCTGCCGAAAGAAGCGAAGAAAAGAAATATTCGAGGCGCTCCCTGGATTTGATTCTTGCCCTAGGCGACAATGGAAACGATCGTCGCAAGCATACCGAAGGAAGTTAGATTGATGGATCCTGCCGTGAGGAGACGGCAAGTGCGGAGAGTTTTATAGGACCGACCCATTCGAGCTTTTGCGGATTTGGCCGAGGGCTTTGTMCTAGCACGGTCATAGGGGTCAGGTCACTAGGGGCCAGTTGTTGACGGGTACTGTACCGGGCTTGGTTTCGGGCAAGTACTTTGCCCCAGTACTTTAGAGCATCTCCACTAGGCCGTCAAAAGCGCATCTAGGCAAAAGAGACTGAAGTACCGTAACCTCAGCCATGTAACAGGATATATCACATTAGCACATATCACACAGTATTCAAAATTATGTTTTCATCCACAATCTGGCAATTTCATCCAATTTTTTTTTTTTAAATTAGAGTTTTTGTGGCAATTTTATCCAAGATTTTGCTATGTGTGTTCTATGGACTTGGTGCGGGGCACATTATTTTGGTGAAAATTGACTATAAATCACCAAAAAAAACAAATAATTGCCGTGTAAATGTTTTTGGCAATTTGTTGCCAAATGTCAACCTGGTCCAAGGGCTAGCAACAAGCCTATAAAAAATTTGAGGTTTTTTGCAGCAACTTTTTGTCAGTTTTGTCCACGTTAGGAACCAACATTTGTCAAATCTTTCTTATTTTGTACTCCTTCAGTCTCATAATGATCTTTTTATTGGCCTTGATTTCCACTCCCAAAATAATCTTTTCATTAGACTTGTGTCATTGCAAATTGGTCAAATTTGGCTTTTGATTGTTGTCTAGGATCAACAAACATCTCCCAGTGGTAATTACCCCAAACCTCCACTCATGCAATCATCAATCAAAAGACAAAATGAAATGATTGGAGGGATCAATCAACATTGTTCATTTTTATTTTTTAAATTTCTTTGACTATTGCCCAATTGAAGGAGATGAAGCTTTGGGAGGCAAAATAGAGGTCCACACAAGGTCTTTGGTCTATAGTCAACAACACTAGTATGTTTGGAGCTTGGAGTGGTGAGCTTGTGAGTTGCGAGCGTGGAGCCTCCAAAATATAATTTTTTGAATTTTTTTTCCACGGAAATTTTTTTCCAAGAAAATTTTAAAAAAACTTACTAATGTAGTAAGTTTTGTGACCTATGACCACTTCCCCTATAACCGTGGATTGTATTAAATTTTTATTTTATCGTCTTGAAATTCTTATTTGTTATAGGAAAGACTTTCAAACTTTCATACTAAGTTTGAGCATTTAGTTCATGGGTCTATTATCCTGGACCTATAACCGTGGTTATATAAAATTCAAATCAAGATTCCAATTTTGTGTACTATATAAAATATTAAAAGAATGCATTACAAAGTTGAATAGAGATGGAAATAAGTTTGCTTAGAATATTTGTTAATCAGTGTCCTATAATAATTTGGATCCTCTTAAGGGGCTATAGGAAGGTATCAATAAATCTCTCTTGATGTGTTGTTGTCGGACTTGTTTAGATTTTAGGAATTTTTATGGTTGATAAGCATTATGTTAATATCTAATGATCTTTCTTAAACTCAATTTTATTGTAGTTGATCATTGTCTTATAGCATCATAGATCCTTTCAAGGTCAATGGAAGGATACTAGAAGTTCCCTCTTGATTTGCAAATGAGTGCACTATAAGAGATAGGGGTGTTTTAAGTAAAGTCCTAGAGATAAGATTTTAATTAATGACCTATAAGGAGTCTATTAAGTAGGAATTTACTAAAAACACATGTCTCTTGATAAGTAAAATTTTACTTAAAAGACATGTTTTTTTAGTAAATTCTTACTTAATAGACTCCTTATAGGTCATTACTTAAGTCTTATCTCTAGGACTTTACTTAAAATACTCCTTTCTCTTGTAGTGTTGTAGTGATGTTTGACAGTATAGATTGGACGTTATTAGCATTCAAAGTGGAAGAAAAAGTTTTTTTCAAAAAGATGCTCTAATTGCCTGCAAAATAAGAAGCTCCATAACTTTCACATCACTAATCCAAATAGAAAGAATCAAAGCTTCCTATGCAAGAAAAAAATAATCTATAAGGAAAAAAATAATAAAACTTTTTTTCAATTTTTTTGTGGATTATTTTTGCTACCTGGTCTCCTCCATTTTGAGGTTATTGTAGCATAACTTTTGCTCCCGAGCACCAATTGAAATAAAAATTATATTTTCAAAAACCTAATAAGCTTTTTTATGTTATGACAAAGTTTTAAAAAGTTTTGCCAAAAATTGAGCTCATAGAAACCTGCCCAAAATCCATTTTGTCTCCCATAGGAGGAACAACTGGACTTTATGGGTTAACATGCTCCTTGTGTAAAAAAACTTAAATTTTTTGGAGCAAGCAAAGAATACATGATGTCACTAGAGGGTTTTATGGCCTCTATGTACCTCTTTTTTTCTTGGTTGTGGTTGTTGATGCCTACACTCCTAGTAACATATGCACACAAATCAATAGTGTCTATGACTTCTATTTTAGTTTTTATTCTGCATTGTTTTTCAAAAACCCAAAAGTCAAACTCCCACTCCATGCAATGACTGACTTTCAAATGTACTTTAAATGGTCTTACAAAATTCCGCAAATAGAAGGCCCCAAAGAAGACGTAATCGACAATCCTCAAAGTCAAGAGTGATTTGGATGAACAAGCAAAGGTGTACACTAGTGTGTAATACAATTGGATTAGGGTATCGAAGAGCCCCCCCATGGAAATTTGCATTTTGATCCCCAAAACAAGAAGAAAGTGACTTTCATTCAAAGCAAATAACTAAATTTTTTTATTAGGATAGGCAAGACCAATCTATGATTTCAAATCTTATGCTAATTCTGTGACAAGTTCATTTTTAGAAAATCATTGCTCTATTAACTGCAAAAAGAATCCAATTTGGTATGGAGTCAATTTTTTTTAAATGCATCCTATGTTCATTCTAAGATGGTAGGTGATTACAACCTCCTCTATTGTTATAACTCCTTAAACTTCAATGTTGGTACCCTATGTTGGAAGTAAAAAAAATCTAGTTTCTTACTCAAGTTTTTTCCTAAATATACTTTGGACTTATAAGATTAACATCTAGTGCCCCACTTGCTTGAGTTCCTTCTTGGGAACTGATACACCTTATGAATCTATCTCTAGTAGAAAAAAATGATAAATAGGAATAGTTGAGAATTGACTAGTTAGTGAAAAACAACTAAACAATGAGTGCCAGTCATTAAAATGGTGCCAAAGCAGACTTGTTACGCGCTACAAATCATTATTCAAGAGTTTAAATAACCAAGTCGATGATGCTTTGGTTGGATAATACCAACAAAGAAAATTGACTTCATTTATGACTCATTCTACATCTTGAGCCTCCACCATTGATGTCACCGAATCAATTTTTAGTTGTCCAATCGTAAATTGAATGCAATATTAGACTATAAAATAATTGTAAAATGACTACCACTAGGACTAGTTGGAATTTGAAGCAACAATTTTTCGCATTAGCACATTTGACTACAACTAGTCATAGTTTAGTCATGGTTTGGTCATTTGGGTGAATGACTACTTTATTTCTCATTCAGTCATATAATGTAGGTTTTTGCTAAGAAATAAAAATATGACTACTATGTAGTAATTGTTCAATTGTTTTTTAGAATATAAATGGATTCCAACCAATAAAAAAAGCAAATATATAGTATATTCTATATAGCAATGATTGTAACCATTTTGGAAAACACTTGAAATTCATAGCAAGCCTTGCCAAGGACCACAATAGTAGAAATCACTTTATCCTTTATTTTATCCTTGCACTCATTTATGCCAATCATTAATAGCCYTTTTCCTACTATTGTACTTGTTTGGAGTTCCACTATAAAGACCAGTGGAGAATGAATGTGAGATATGAGCTATATATCTTTTTTAGAGGGTAGACTTAAAAGGTAGTGAGAGTATTGTTGGCAAGAATAGGTCAATAGAATTTTGTTTACAACTGTTGTTGTAGTGCTATCTCTGTGAGCAATTGGTAGGCATAGCTATCTACTTTAGTGGTGACACTTAGTTGTGATGGTACAATGAACCAAAATTATTTTTTTGTCTTAGACTTGATGTGATAGCCAATCATAGCTATCTACTTTTGAAATGATGATTGTGATGGTGTAGTGAACTTAGATAAGTTGATAGTTGATGCGAGAGTTGATGTAATAAATATAGTTGTCCATTTTTGCAATGATAGTTATAATTGTACAATGACGCAAGATAAGACAATCATGTATATCAACATTGATATTGATAGACATGGTTGTCTCTTTTAGCAATGATAGTCGTAATAGTACAATGGCTCAAGATAAGTGTGTCAGCAATTAATGATATAGTGATAGRCATGGCTATCCATTTTAATAATGGTAATAACAATGATGGTGCAATGAACCAAGGTAAGATTTGTGTGTTAGACTTCATGTAATAGATATGGCTATCCGTATAGCTATGATAGTTCAGATGGTGTAATGAAGTAAAATAAGATTAGTTTAGTGGTTGGTTGTAGGTTTGAGCTTTTGTTGTATAAYTTGAGGTTGATTAGGCATGATTGAGCCTAATGAGGCTATTAATTGAATTTTTGTTTTGGATGATATAGTCTATATTCAATTAGATTTTTATTTTGTTTTATTTATATTGTAAATCTTTGTTGGCCATTTTGGCATGTTGTATCTAAGTAGTGACATTATGAAAGAATCTTCTATAGTCATTTTCGCAAAATAAAAGCTAATTTTTATAATTTTTAGCTCTATTCATCCCTACTAATTCATTCAAGTTACATATTAAATTTACTATTATAAGAAAGATTTGGTAAATTTTAGGTCCTAACTCAAATGGAATTGGCAAAAAATAGCTACTATAGACCTCAAATTTTCTCTAGGCTTATCGTTGATCCAAGGACTAGGTTGATATTTGGAGACAATTTGTCAAAAACATTTAACACTAGACAAGATTGAGAGTCTTGATACATCATGCAAATAGCCATCATGTCCGCATTTGGGCACAAGGGTCTAGTCTGTGACATTACGGAAGGAGCCTCTTTACCATTTGGACACTCCGGCGCGACCCTGGTGTCATTAAAGAACAACAGTCGTCTTCATTCATCCAGTGCAGGTGGGCCGGTGTGCGGGCCAGACACCGAGTGAGAGAGACAGTCCGCAAGCCTTGAACCGCCTCGCCAGGCCTGCCTGCTGTAACTACCACCCTTGCCATCTCCATCTCCCCGACCTCCATTACTTCCTCACACGCCACAACGCAAACAATCCCCACATCGCTCACATCACTCACATCACTCACATTGCTCACATCACTCACATCACTCACATTGCTCACATCACTTCCATCGTCACTACAATTCTCACTTCAACCCAACTCTTGGCACGCCCAATTTCATTTCTTCCCCAATTGCTCAACGACGCTCACTCCCGATCTCACGGATGCTAAGCCTTGGAACTAATTGACGCACTGTGAATGTGACTGTGATTGTCTCTCTCTCTGTGTGTCCAATTCTTTTGGGGTGGTATTATTTCCAATTGGGACGGAGGATCGATGGGRCGGAGCCGGAGCCGGAGCCGGAGTTACAGCCCTGCGATGTTCCGACGCAACCGCAGTCGCAGTCCGTTTCGGAGGGCAAGGCGGGAGGAAGGAGGAGGAGGAGGAGGAGGTGCGAGGAGGAAAGGAGGAGCGTGGAGAGGGAGGGAGATCGGGGGAAGATACTCTAGTGCGCCTACCAGCCTGCTCGTGAGAAACATCGCGCGMGATTCCAGGCAAAGAACTCTCCATGACTCTTAGTGTAATCGTTGGTTGGAGAGTTAGTAGATCGCATTGACAGATCGCATTGAACTCTGAAATGGTCGCATTGACAGAGAATTGTCGCAGAAACTGTAAATTGCACGAGCATTGGCGAAACAACCGAGGCTGCAAAATACTCTGTTGTTGGGAATGCCGGTTTTCTGCATGTGATGGTTAATTAGGGTTGGGAAATGGTGGGGGTGGTGGAGTTCTTGCTTTTGGTTTTTGTGGTTAGAGTAACTTATGGTTCAGGATTTGTGGTTGTAGATTAACTGATTCGGTGCATCATGTGGTGAAGAATCGGTTTACTTACATGGGACCAAATTGGGTGTCAGTGATAAGCGTTGCATATTTGGGTCGATAAACAATTGGAAAGAAAAGAGTTCCCACTTGAGTCGGTAAAAAATAGTTTCGCGCTTCGGATTTGTCCAATACCTGGATCCTGCAGATGCGGCCGATGCTCAATTTCGAATGGATCGTCAAACAATAGCTGGGCGGGAGATTACCGTCGYCTTTGCAGAAGATAACCGAAAGAAACCTTCCGAAATGCGGGTCATGGAGCGCTCCAGGTGATAAGAAATTAAATCATGTTTTCAGTAAAAGCAGACCATTTCAGGAACTTTTATATATCGAAAAAGAAATCTTCCTCATCATTCATGGAGAGGTCTCTCTGATGTCACGGTGATCAGATCGAGGCCCCCCATCATACACAGGCAGGCGTCGTGTGATCACTGACCGTAGGGAGACCTCCATATGAATCATGGAAAATACTCTCTTTACAATGCTGTCCAAAAGTTCCTAAAATAGTCTACTTCTACTGGATACCACTCTATTTTAAGTCAATCTTGAACTATGTCATGTGAATGTTCGAGAACACGTCAATGCCTCATACAGACAATAGATCAAATTATCTATGCTTAATAAGTGTCCTTCGCAGACTAAATCGTTGAGGTTGCATCTCTCTAACTGGCCGTGAGAGTCACGGTGTTGGTGGATGCAGAGGTAGCGGTTTCAGAAGTGATAAGTATCGGAGAAGAACTGGTCGCAGCTTCAGATGTACGAACTTGAATTCTGACTTAAAACATCTTGCTCTGTATTACGAAGTGTCTGGATCTAGAGTAAGAAAATTTAGTTTCTCAAATCAATAATTATAGTGCTGATCTTTGCTTTTAGTTCATTTCGACTGAAAGCTATAAGTGATATGCATGAAAATAGGGCATTGTGCCTCCATTCTGCTTCAACCTAACTTACTACTTATGAAGTGCATCATTTGGATTCGCTTGATTGAGTGCTACATGTAGTACTCATTTTAGAATTGTATGATCTAGTGCTAAATGTATTAATGTAATTTCTCTGATGGCACCCGAGGTTAATGCATTTGCTTAATGCTTGTGACTTTTGGCGGATTGCAGCTTCGTCAAGATCACGTTCGCCGCCCGCTAGACACCACTCCTCGCGGTAAGCAATCCAAATTCTCTGAAGGCATCCTGCCATTGTCTAACTCAACGATTTACAAATTATTATTGATGTGTCCTGAACGTTCACATCCTGAAGTTGGTTGGTAGCTTCTCGTTAATGAAAGAAAATGTATGCACAGCATGGGGTCTGTTGTACTGTACAGCATGATAAATCAGGTATACATCAGCTATCTTGCATAGCAGTCTGTTAGAGCTGACTTGACTGAACCTCGAATTTTGATGTCTACGCATTTAATAGTCCCAGTATCTCTCGCAGAGAGCGGCTTACAGGAGCGCGTGACAAGCGCGGCAAACACGGGGCTTCAAGTCCTGAGGCCAACGGACAGGGAGCTGCGAAATCTGGGTCGCGGAGGTATCTATCTCGCGTTTGTGGTTCGTAGTTGTAATGTCATTCAGCTGTTTCATGTACCTCTTATTTCAGAGTTCAGATATATGTCACTGTGCATCATTAACTGTGGAAGTTCTCGTGAAATCGTCACATGCTTACCGCTTGTAGGCGAAGCTTGAACCTCGTATTTTGATATCTCTGACCAGTACCCAAGTGGTTCCTTTGGATCTTTCTGCAACTCCATTGCTTAAATTCTCGTGATCATGATTGAAGCTGCCAAAAATGGCAACTAATGACATAATTTGTGAATTCAAAAAATTCTTTCACTGCTTTTACTGAATGGCCTTTCATTTTCTTTGCAGTCTATCACCCCGACCTGCTCGATCTTCAGCATCAAACTCTGATTCTCTGGATTAGGAATGCCACTGGCTTCATCCACAAGCCGACGTCAATACATATGGTGGTCTGAAGTAGATGCATTTTTTCCCTTAAGTATTAGTTGCTGTGGACTCAGAGATCATACAAAAGCTGTATGGATAAACCTTGAAATYCCTCTAATGTGACAAAAAATGTGCGAGATCATATGTCTCTTCATTATTAGTTTTCTGAGAACGTTGCCAGAGATATCTAATTATTACACTTTGCATCTGTTAATTCATGTCTTCATGCTAGTTCAGAAAAATTTGCAATCCTGCTGACAGTGTCTTGGGCTAAAATAATCTGCTTGCTTTAACCCCTAAAGGCCCAAGGGGTTTGGACAAAACACAAATGTGTTATAAAATATAAATTCTATAACTTTTTTGAAGTTTGCATCAAAGAAGTTTATGTGAAGCACAAAAATTACAAGATATCCGTATGGTCAAAATTATAAAATTATTTTCAGATTCTCTTCAAATGAATTTTGAAGATATAACTTCAAAAATTCACCAAAAATACAATTTCTCTCTTTAACACTTGAATTTTTTTGATTGGTCAAAATAGTGGTTTCTATTGAATTGTAAAAAGATGCATAAGATCTAGTCATATAGTAAGTTTTTCAACATTAGAAAATTGTAAACACATTAGGCTATTCCTCTTATGCTTTTTTTTTTACCGTAATGATCTTAGTTTTGAATATAAATACTGAAATACAACCCAATATTTTCAAGGGAAGAAAAAAAAAAATTCAAAAAAAACTTTTTTTCTGCCCGAAAATTCTGCCCGAAGTCAAGCAGCGACCAAAAAATGGTCCTTTGAGCACTTAGGGGTTAAGATACCATCTTTGCTCTGAGGACTACATTATAGATCTCCCAGTCCATGGATCTGATACTATGCTGTTGGTACTCTCGGAAAACTTGGGATAAGGGATTGTGCTTAAGCTTAATATTGCTTTTTTTTTAATAGGATTTTGATCTATGATGCGAAGTTGAGTTTTCAAGGTAATTGTGTGACGTTTTGCTTTGTTGAGCAACAATGGGTTATTACGTTATCAGCTTGAAATAATTTGGAAATTATGCAAATCTACATAGGATATATATAGTATATGCTATTGAATTACAATGCATTTCAACCACTTCTATAAAAATTGTGAGATATTAAATTTCAAACTATATTTTCACCACCCAACCTCAAAGATAGAACATTAAGACTGTTGAAATTATAGTGAATATTGTGCCAATATTGAGAGCACACAATTTGACTCTTTGGGATGTGCACACAATTAGGAAAATATTATTGAATATAAAGAGTTTGAGTGTTGTCTTGTGAAAGCATTTTGTAGATGGAATAAATTACATACCATTTTAATATGCAAGAACAAAGATTCTTGTGTCTTGTGCTTATAAAGTTGACATATGCTATTGCGCAAGTTAATTTAAATAATATGTCCTAAAATAAAAATTTATACTAACAAGTTGTACTAATTTGAGAATTATGCAAATTTGTGAGTAACACTTATATGGACATAATTCATAATATTTTAGATAAAATCAATATAATAAGATCTTCACTATTTTCATAATTTTCCAAATAGTATGATTTTTTCTTTGTCATCCATTTTCATATACATTCATCCAATTCATTCAAACTTTATAAATTGAAATTTTACACTACACAATCGACATTCATTCAACAATCATTCAAATCACCATTGATGAAGGGGCCTCTACTATCAAAATACTTGCACAAATTGAATAAAATTATTTATGTAGTGGGGATCGACATGAGAAGTGGAAATGGCAAAAGTTAGCATCAACACTTTAAATCAACCAATACTTTAATATAACTAGAATAGCTTATCATTGATGAAATCCATGCATAAACATTATTAAATTGCAAAGATGTGTTGTAAGGCTAGAATTGAAGGATAATCTTCCACAAAACCCTTGAAAAATATTGAATTGTATAGTTCATTCCATTGAATCCTACTTCAATTAATACACTTGCTTTGTTCTTAAAAGGGAAACACACCCATTATGGTCTTTCTCCCAATTGTGTCTCCAATCATTATTTGTCCAACATTTGATCTTTCTAATCTTAGAGAAGTTTAGATATGGGACGCAATTGGGAGAAGGTTCATAAAATTGGGACTTTTTCAAATTTATTGATGAAATTTTTATATTTTGTCATTGGCAAGTGACAAGGGATTCCAATGCACCAATAAACACATCACTTGGATACAAAGTTATACAAGGGTCAGAGTTCATTAGGTAGATGTTCTAAAACCGTTTTCAAAAGAATGCATACATTTTAATTTTGGAGATGTACACAACATGAGCATCATTCTCACAAAGAGGCACTTTAATTAAAGCACAATTCGCTTCTAAGGGGAGCCTACCTTAATAAAATGCATACCTTATCCTTCACATACAAGGGATTGGTTGATAATGTTATGTGGCCTATGAATAACAATACTATATCATGATTCTAGCAAACTCTACTGCTTTGCCACACTCTACCGGCATCTATCAATGATAGACCCATGTTCTTGTTCATTCTCAAATGCCTTCAATTGGTGAAATGTACAAACATGTATTTGAATAGGTATAAGGTAGTATACTCTTAAAGCAACCATTTCAGCCTACTTAACTCATCAATTCCTGTAATAGATATTTCAAGGAACATGTCAAGTAGTCCTGGTATAGAATTATGTTTCAGGTCATGTACCCTGAAAAGAATCAAAGTCACGGAATTACATCAATTATTCAATGAAAGTACCATTTAAAATGAGTCTGCAAGGTATACTTTGGATACCAACAGCATTTGTTCACTGTGGATTTTCGAAGTCGTAGTAACACAAAAGAAAACACCTGTGAACTTTCCACCCAGCTATGAAGAAAGATGTGAACCAGTCCTAACTTTTGGGCATTGTACTCATGAATGCCACAAATTTGCCTATTCTGAGAGGCGCCAATTTAACGTAAATGGGGAGGAAGGCTGTACGAACCTTTCGCATGATGTCCACAACCCGGCTGTGATCAACGCGCGTTGCCAAAACAGCAAGAAGATCATTAATAAGCTCTGGATGCTCCTGAAGATAAAAATGAATGGCTTTGTAGTACACTTCCACATTGGCCACCTTGCTGGACACATCCTTAAACTGGATGTGCTCCCAAGCGTCAGGGGAATGACCCATGATGGTGGCGGCTGCATTATCATACTCCTCATATTGAATGTACAGGTACGCAAGCTCCTTCCAGTGGTGTTGCTCATCGCACACACGAATGAGCTTCGGGATGTTGATGCGAGTGGCAAACAGGTTCAGATGCTCCACCTGCGGGTAGCAACTTATGAATTGATATTCTCATCTTTGAAGTACTATGGTGCTTACAAGAGTGAGTGAAACATTTAAGAGTATCGTGACATTATTAACCCATGGCTATAGGGTGTCTTTGGTGAATGATCTAGCTGAGACATGTATTAATTTTAGTCTATTTTTGCTCTATTTTTGAGAGATTGAAACTGCAAAATTCACTATCTCAAGTCATCTCAATAATGGTCTGATATATCRAAGTTTGACATAATATATAATATACCATAATAGTGAAAGTAGATGAGAAGACAGTCTCTTATTTTCCAATAATAGAGCAAAAGAACATGAGGGACAATGGATACTCCACCAGCTTCTCCGGGCGGTACGTGGCGTAGAGGATGCCAAGTTCAGTGAATATCCCCATGTGGGCTCGTTCGAGGCCGATGCCGGTCTCCATTAGGGTTATAAGTTCATCAAAGTTGCCCTTGTTCTGGTAGTACTCACTCACCTCCTCCAAGAGATCCACCTTCCACATATCCATACACCACCTCCTCATAAATGAAATATAGAATAATGGTAGATCAAAACTCTGAAATTCAGTACTTTTAAGTGCAGATAGATTTTGAAATCCAGGACTAGATTTGAAGAACAAAAAGGTAACGATACCTAATTCAATATTGGGCAGTACATTTTAGGCAAGAATCTGGACATGTTGGTTTTAGAAAGAGGTCACAATTAGATGCAGTTATCTTAGATGGGTTTGAGGGTGGTCAATTCTCATCATCATTCTTGTGGATTCAAAAATGCCTACAGATAAGTTTCTTTGCAGAAAGATTGTCTTCCAACAGACTCAAGAACGTTAAGGTCTACGGCATTTTTTAAGAAATTTTAAAAGTTTTCTGCATTTGTGTTTACGTCTCATTCAGTACCTGAACAATGATCTTAAGACCACAAATCTGAGCCAGTCGAAACTCCCCAGTATCTACACAAGCAAAACACACTTCCTTCCACGTTTTCGAGCTGTTGGCTTTATGAGCAGCTTCGACTGCAGCTTGGAACTGGTACAACTTCACAAGAGTGCTGACAAGACGAGGCCAATTGCTGATGTGGGAGAAGACAACTTTGACAGCATCGTAGAGTTCTTCGTTGAACAGGCGGTCCCCCACCACMAGCAGATTTGCTACACAGCCATTAGGCTGAGATACAATGTCTGCAATATCATCCAGGCGGCCCATTTTGGCGTATGCATATATCAGCTCCGAGTCTACCTGCCCAAGAAATAAACTTTCAAAATGACGATGTGCAAAGAAATTTAGCGTGCACTATTATTCTTGCATTTATAATTTATAAACCCTGGCTTCAAGATAATATAGGTTGTTGGATAGAGGACAATAGGAATATTGGCATTGACCTACCAGTCCTGGGGAATTCACTGTCAAAATTTTAAAGACGCCGAGAAAAAGTACTAAAAATACTACTGCATCCTAGAATTTTAAGATGTGCTCTCAATRTATTGCTAATAATATAAAAACGAGAACATTTCTGAAATATTCCACTAATATCGTCAATAACAACAGACCGATTTAAGAATGTCTTGAGTAATATGTCTGGATGCATAAGATGTCCTGTACTTGCACATGTTTCCTGAAAATAAGAACAATGACTTCCTTGAGCTTACCTGTGGCTCTTTCACTTTCTGACGGACCATCATCAGATACCGCACGAGATTGTCATAGGCATTCAATTTTCCAGCTTCTCTAATCACATCTGTGAACTGGGATGCATCACTGGCGCGGATAAAGGAATCAATGGCGTCACTAATGCTGCCTTCTCTCAGCTGTGCTTTCCCAACCTGGCTCCATACCTGGTTGCAAAGACAGATCTCAATTAACAAATTAAAAGAAACTTAAACCAATTTGAACACCTTTCATGAAAACAAACAATCGGTATTAGAGAAGAAACCCTAAACCGGAATTCGGATTTCATGCAAGTGAACACATGATGTAAAGTTAATTAAATTGTTTGAGAAATTATTAAAAAAGTTTGAAACACTTTGGACCCATCTTCTAATTCAAAGAAGCATCAGGATATCCAAGTTGTTATCATCCTCTTATATATCTTGAGCTCAAGAAATTAAAAAAACAAACCATGACATCAATGAATTCAATAACTCCCTGACAATAGCTCCCACATTGACATTTACAAAAGTAGCATGTTGTTRCACACCGTTCTCAAGCATATTGATTAAATCCAAACGACATCTTGTTTATTGGCTTCAGACCCAGGGTAGGGAAGCCTTTCATTCACAAAAACTACAGTGTACAGTGACTGTGAAGAAGTATAGGTTCATATTCAAATACTCCCTTCCTCCAGAAATGAATGTCCACTTTGGACCTCGTGTTTTAAAGGTTGTTTCAAGTAGGTCCTTTCTTGTGTCCAAATTTATTTAGTTTGCAAATGAACACATGAAATTTTCTTCATCTTCTGCAATTTCTTCTGTAGAAAAAGAAATTTAAACCCTTCTGAATTATGCTTTTTCACAATATGATCAATGAAATTGGTACCAAACGTTTTCACTAAAATTGCAGACACTTATTTCTGGAGGCAGGGAGTACCAAGTGAACACTAAAATGTATAGAGAAGGTTACCTAGACAGAGCTTCTCATAGAATAACTGCTTGATTGTATGTTCTCAGATAAACAATGGTATGAGTGCATCCATAGAACAGCTTGCATACCTCATCCTCTTCCACACGCTCGGCAAACTCAGCAGCCCGCCCTATGTTGTGCAGATTATCCAAGAGAACATTCACTGCTTGCACATTCAAGTTAAACTTCTTAAAAATCATGAACGCTTCCTCGTAAAGCTCCGCTCCAACAGCAATCTCRCCCACAGCGGGACCATCGAAATTCTCAAGTCTATTGATGTAGTCCATGACGCGCGCTTTGTCGGCTTTCACAGCGGTCAGAATCAGCAGGTTCTGCAAGTTGGGGTTGCTGCTGAAGGCCGTGTTTTGGAGCACCACTTTCTCCAAGAGCTCAATGAGCTCGTTYGGCAAGTTAGCAGACATGAAGGCTTTTACTGTGGCTGAGACCTATCAACGGGAACATTCATTATGTTAGCATTTTGAGTTATTTTGGCAAGAGTTTGTGCAAAGAAAAATTTACCAAAATGTACCATCAGGGGTTGGTGCAGAGGAGAGGGATTGTGGAGGTTTGAGAGCTTGTGTAAACCTCGGTATAAACTTGCAATCCCTCCCCTGGATTCTTCAGCACTAAATTCTGGCTGTGCATGATCCTATTTTTCAACGAAGGAACCACTTGTGCATCTCATTTTGGAAATTGGAGAATTTGTTATATTAATGACTTGAATGCCTTACCTGCTCTGGACTCTTGCTCTCTGGCAGAGCTGTGGACACCACYTGGTCGATCAGTTGCCGCCTGAAGGAGTTTTCAGGATCCAGAACTTTGGCCCATAAAGAAGCATCCATGCGCTCCACCACGTACCTAATAGAAAGAAAAACAAGTCAAATAAGCTGATTGCATTCAGGACACGTTCGTTGTAATGACTGGAAAAGTATTGCTTTGTCACTCAGCAATTCAGGTTTCAGCTGAGTTAAAAGCTGGTGAAGATAATGACCTTTTCTCACATTCTTCAACAAGTGACTCCACTGGTAATAACGACCGAACAGAAAGCAATAGCCCTCTAATAAATTCTTCTGGGCAGTCATCATCCAACAATTGACTTACAACTTGAGGGGCTTTTCCTGGATTAACCTGCCAACTTATCATACCATGAGCATCTAAGAATACAGTGATGTCAAGTGGTATATAAAATATTTTCTAGTAAAATTAGAGTGTTACAAGAACTTTTAGAGAATTTCATAAAAAGACTCTTTGCCATGACTCACAAGAAGGTCTCCCTAGTCACAATGATCATACAGAGGCCTCCTTATGACTCATCCGTATGATCACAGGGAGCCTTCATAAGGAAATTAGACAAAAGTCCTCTTTAATTTGWTCACTTGTCAAAAAGATCTGAAACAATCTAATCTTACTGATAACAACACTGTTTAGAATTTATACAAAACTAGTAGTAATTATACTGCAGGTTTAAGGGATTTGATAGGTCTAACAGGATTAATTACCTTCTGAACGTAGCCTTCTATAAACCGCAGCATGTTGTTCACGTAAAGATAGTGCGTTAAATCAGACACAAAATCGTTGCGATCACAGACATTGATAAGAGGGCGAGCATCTTGTAGCTTTGCTTCCATCAGAAAACTTTTCGTTCGCTCAGCTGGGTAGAAAYTGGACTCCCTTGTAATGCGTTCCACTTCCTTAAATTGACCAGTTTTTGCTGCTGCCTCAATGTACTTGAAGTGAACCTCAGGATCCTCACTGCATCAGTCAAAGCATTTAAGGACGTGAACATCCCAGCTCTACCTCAAATCGGATGGTAATTTTTACCTATTGACGTAGTGCTAAAACTAGCCACGTTTGTGATTCTACAAACTTAGCCGACAGTAAACGAAGTCTCCGATAAAAAAAATTACAGGTCACACTCTTCAGTGTGTTTAATGTCACACCCTGAAGCACGTCACTTTAGGATATAGCTTTTGATTACAGGTGTACTTTTCAACCTCTTGATATGGCACTAATACTAGCCATATTGTATAAGCGTAGCCAAAAATAAATGTCTACTGAAAACAAAGCACTCCAAAGGAACTTGCGTAAAGTTGCGAAACTAAATAAACAAATAATGTAAACTTCTGAATAATTAGAAACTAAGGAAATGAGTGCTGGATGGGATCAGTTAAAACCACAAACCTGGTGCTCACATATGCACTCAAGAAGAAAAATAAACCCTCATAAGACTTGAATTGGTCAAACAACTTGATACAAGCTTTCATGCCAAGCTGTTCAGCATACTCCTTGGCCACCTTAGTGCACAAGTTCACCAAGATTTGTCAGCTTGAGCAGAAGAGACTCACTATCAAGTKCTTTGAAATATATGTCACGTTGGTCTCTTAAATGAACATCTGGTATATATGGTATAATCTTGACAATGAAGAATAAGACATGCTGCGCAATCCAGCCCGCATTACCACTTCAAATAAAGAGAAGAGACAAGATACACACGATTGTACCTGGACAACAATCTGTAGGTTGGCACGTAAATTAGCTGAAAGGAGTTCTTTCRTRCATTCCAACGCCCAATCCTTGGAGAGTGTTCCAAAGAAATCCACTAATGCCTGGACCAGAATACCACATTTTWAACTTCAAGTTGGTCTTTCAAATCCATCTAGAATTGGACAATTGAGAACGGCTGCAACCAGCACTTACATTCATCGCAGGTTTGAATRTCTCTTTGCAGWCATAYCATGAATTTCTCATCACTTACTCAAGGGCTCCAATCGATTAACAGACGAACGTGATAATTGATTTCAACAAAAAAAAATCACTTTCGAGCGAACCTTCTATGTGACTACAGTGTATGCAACTRGAGGCGGAATGCTCATAAAATGCACACCTGAGGTTCGATGGCGTGGGTGTTAATGATCACGCGCTTTATGTCGTTCAGCTCCGTATATAACTGTGGCAAGTAAAACTTGTCCACGTCGATTAATTGCATAGAAACCGCCTACTTCAGGAGCCTCTGCCGTCAAAAAGATAGGGTCGGGACTAATTCGGTTCCTATAAACGGCTGTTGCTGTCTCTAGGTCATACACAAAGAGCAATCCAAGCTTGGTGATAACGTAAATCAAGCTGTATTTGGAAGATATCTGCGTACGATTGGGAGACAACAGAATCATGAATTAAGCAGGAGGATACACTTTACACCACTATAAAGAGGATATTTTTGAGATGAGATATTTAGACGATGAGTAGAGCTCTAGAGATCAAATTTTTATCACTGTAGAACCCCAATTCCATTTAAAGATCAATGGCCATAGACATTCAGCCAAGCCATGATTACACCACTTGCTAATTGCAGGACAACCAAGTGAACAAATAGATGGGACATTAGGGACATTACAGGAGACAGGATCAGGTCCCTAACGTACAATACTCTACCTTACATCCATAGTCCTACTATATTCAACGGAAAAAGAAGGTCACGAGAGTTTATTTACCCACCTGCATTGCCACAGGGAAATCATCTGCAAAGTCTGGAGGGAAGAAGAGATCTGCTTGCTTTTTGGAAAATTGAGGTTTGCCTGTTCCACCCTCACATCCAAGCCGTGTAAAAGATAAGGCAATGTAAGATCACCACCACAGATTGTAGTTCGTTCTCAAGCGCTACCAGAAAACTTGACATATGCTGGTGAAGGAGTTATCAAATTTCTCACAATCAAGTGGTCAAATTATACTCAAAACAGTGGACAATCTTACCAGGCTGGCAGCCAAGCTGAATGACATGCAGTTTGGAAATAAGCTGCCCTGCCACGATTGTTTTTGTTGCAAATGTGATTAGGGTGGAGAGTTGATCGCTACCTGGAAGCTGCGCAGGCACATCAAATGAAAATATCACATGTATTAGGGGAGAAATGTGCTTGAAAGGGACCCCAAGAAGGTGTTCCCATTGTCTTACAAACAGTGGTATTACTTCTCTCAACTAATCTTCTTCTCAACTGCCACATTGTCCTCAACAATGTCAAAATTATCATGAACAGTGACATCTATTCACTTAAACAATGAATTGTTGCTACATGGTGCAGGTTGTGAAATTTTCCCTTTTGCACAGCTTGTCGTCACTACTCACAAGAGGGAAACTGAGGGTTCAAATCTTGCGTACTTTCTTTAATGAAGCCTAATTTTGACAAAGTTCGGGCAYAACAATAACAATAACAATATTGAGGAGCTGCCCAGTACCCTTGGAAAAATAACAAGATTCATTTTTGCGCACAATCTCAAGATCATCTCAAGTGGAAAGCACCAACCAACTCCAAACTCCAAACAAGGTTTCTACATGAATGCCAGGCTTTGGAGTCTTGCTTTTTTGATTGCCGTCTACAGAGGAGAAGAGATAATYTTCACAAATGCTAAAGAATGATATTTTTACACACTGACCATGAGCAGCAATATCTCTCAGCAGTTGATGCTGCAAAAAAATAAATATCAACTGACTGTGGAAGATGACGGCGCCTCAATGGAGGCGAAAGCTGCGGCGTGCGCTTCCAGTGCCTGACTGCGCTGCTGGTCCACGGAGAAGAGCTGCATGTTCCCCTTCACCAACGCCGGACGCTGCCAAGCACTCCAATGAAAACATACTCAAAAACCTTATAATAATTTGTGGATGCCCTATGTCATCATCAAGTATGTGGAAGCCCTAATTTGTGGAAGCCCTGTGTTGTCGGATCCTATGAGGCCTTACCTCCTGTGCTCCTGGAGCAATGCCGATCAGCACAAGCCACTTCTCAGTTGCGTCGCATCGGTAATTAATGATCTGATTTGATACAAGACTTGCCGTTCTCTCAAACATTTTCTGGGGCTCCGACTCGCCTGATTCCACAACATAGAAATTACAGGAAATCATTTCTTCCCTGTCATTAGTGTCACATAACATCCTTTAACCATTGAAGCACTGCACCCTTCCTACTTGCAGATGGTTGTAGATGCTAAGATGCTTGGTTCAATAGCCACTCACATACAACCATGTAACCTTAAAAATAAATAAAAACATCCCTTGACCATTCTCTCTGGTGTCACTACATAAACAATGRTACAATGGGCATCATGGATACCCTAGATATCATGATCGATTCCAACCAGCCTCCCAAGAGAAATGATGCTTTGGAAACAAGAGATACGTAATGAAGGCGAAAAACACACCTTCTATKGACCAGTGATACACTGCTGTCTGTGTCACGAGGCCAAGCGTACTTGGAGTTATCCATTTCCAGAAAATAACCTGCAGAGGCGCGATAACGAAAATTGGCCATAGTTCATAGAGMAGGGTTTWAAATAATCAACAAATTCTCAACAAGAAAATTGTAGTCTCAATGCCGCCGTGGTTCGTCATGCTAAGAAAAATGTAAAGGAATATCGGTAAAATTGCACGACGCAATATAAAAATTGATGTACCTGCTCTGGCATCTGGTGAGTCTTCACTTTCGACTTCAACTCGATGTTGAAGATCTGCAAATGGTCTTGAGTTGTTCCAGGAATCTGAGCTGCTATCCACCATACAATTCATTACTAACATGGTTCATTAAATTTTCAGTTGCAATTCAGTGACTGCAATACGAAAACAAAAGTCGATATCATCGGCAGGAATTATCGACGGTGTGACGAGCGACCAACATGATAAAAAAAAAATAGGGTTACAGAGGAGAGTAGGATAATTGTAATTGGTTTTCTTTGCCGATTTTGTTCCGGAGCAAACCTTTGAGAGCGAGCACCCGSGTGGACGGGTTCATGAGAGCGGAGTCGGCAGTGATGGGTCGGCGCAACGGTTGCATGGGCGCGGCCATGTCAATGATCACCACATTGTTCTGGGGAGACGTCTCGCGCACGCAGATATATTTCTCGGAATCCATCGTCACGTGTGTGAATGTGATGAACTGCGGGCTGATTCCTATGCTTGTGAGCTATACACGAAACAACATATTGTTACGCAACCAATCGCGCAACTCACAAGCCTACTCAACCCTCTCAGATTGCAATGCCACAGGAGGACAAAAGGGACTTCGAAATGCACTCTAATATGTGCAAGATGACAAGCGGAATTGTACACAARCACAAGAGATTCTCAAYGTATATACAAGGCACGRGCAAATATACAGCGGGCTATTARAGGAGATTGATCTAAAGATATATACCGTAAGGGCCTCTTTCACTGTGATCGGAGCATTAGCCGCCATAACTTCGGACTGTGTTTGATCCCTGTAGACTTTGACCTTGAACCCCAGCAACAGCCGTGAGCCGTTCAACAAAAAATTGTAAACTGAATGATGGCTGGTTGGAATCCTTTAGTAAATAGTGCCCCTCACACAGCACTTACGACCACACGAAAACCTACGCCACCGACGAGAAAAAATAAAAGCTGTAAAGGCGGAAATCGAAGTTAACGATGCGGCGGGAACAGCAACTCACCGAACGGATTTTTGCGAAAGCAAAACTCGGAGATAGTGAGAGTCGCGCAACGAGACGGCGGGGAGACAATGCGCGAAATGAAAGTAGAAATCGCAGCTGCAAGAACAAATATGATAAAGTAGACTTCGGCGTTCAGGGATCCTAAAAGGAGGATTGAAGAGGCGGTTTTTCAACACGTGGTACTTTCAAAAAGTAAAAGGTAAGGCTTCACCCATCCGAATTCTGTTAACCCTTGAAAGGCGATTGGGTCCCTCTACAGGGGGTGCACTTAACCCTTGAAGGATGGACCGGTGGCTGTGGAAATCATGCATTTTTTATACATGGTGACATCAACCACTTTGGAAAGTCAAATATACTCATTGGAAGTCAAAGCAATAGAAAAGATTTTCCCTTTTCACTCCTAATACCGAGGATGAAAAGTTGCAATTTTGTCTTACACGGGTTGATTCGTTGTCATCCAGAGAACACAAAATGTCCGCCATGGCATTCACGGGCTAACCCCTAAATGCCTAAGCCTTTTCAAGTGTGTTTTGACTAAGAATAATGAGCATTGGCTTGTTGTTATTTCCAATGAAGAAAATTGTTTTTTTTTTTCAAAATCTCACTATATAGATGTTTAAAAGGCTTGTTTATAAGTATGTGTTCCAAATTTGAGTGCAAAATTGCAAATGAGTTGTGAGATTGTAACACTTTCCTAAAAATAGAAAATGTACATTTCTCTTTTACATGAGTTGAGAAAAATGTAAGTTTTCTATTTTTAGTATATTGCCTTTCTCCACAATGTTTCAGAAATTTGCATATAAAAGTTTTTTAAATTAGAAGTGACATGAACAACTACAAAGAGTGTTAGCACACTAAAATGCACTTCCAAAAAACTTAATTTCATATGAAGAGCTATCAAACTCATTACACAATCCACTTTGCAATTGTTGAAATGGAATCATTTTTATAAGTAGAAATTGCAAGTAGATTTAAATCAGCACTTTCATAATTAAATTTTCAATGGTGAAAATCATGAAAACACTTTACACTTTCTGTTAGGACCATTTTCTAAGCAAATGGATAAGTACAATTTCTTAGATCTCAAATCCCCATTTTAGTAATTTTAAATCGAATTTTGGAAATAATTCAAATCCAATAGTGCACCTAAAAGCAAGGTCTGAATGAAATAGGAGGGCACAAAAATTCTGGATCTAACAAGCCTATATGGAGGGAATCTAAGTGAGCCATGAAGGAATTTGCATCTCACAAAAAATTCCATTAGTCTTTAGATTCATGTGAAAACAAAGAAAATAATTACCAGGACAAAGTATAATTTATTTGGTTTTGTGCACTATGGCAGAACCATCCATAATCAATCGACTGAAGGTCCAATAAGCAACCTATAGATTGACGTATTTCCAATCAAGACTAAAATGTTTTTTTTTCTCCTTTTCAAAATTGGGACTAAAAGTTCATGACACATGTCCCAACTTAGTGTGCAAGAAAGTAGAGAGCAGTTAGTGAAAACGTAGTTTTTTGAGTGATTGGAATTGGAACAGTCTAGAGATTGGCTAGGGGTCAGGCACACTTTTTGCCTTTCAAAAATTCATAGTAATTTCAATTCATGAAATAAAATTAAGGTAGAACCACCCATTACCAACCAATTCCCCATAGCCAACCGTATTGACTAATTTCCAACCAAGGCTAGAATGTTTTTTTTCATCTTTTCAGGGTTGGAATTAAAAGTTCATGACACATGTCCCAACTTAGTGCGCAAGAAAGTAGGAAGCAATTAGTAGAAAAGTGATTTTTCGAGTGATCGGAATTGGAAGAGTCTAAAGATTGGCAATGGGGACAGTGCACTTTTTGCCTTTGAAAATTCATAATAATTTCAATTCAAGCCATAAAACTACCAAAGTTTTTACAATCCCTAGCATTTCTATCATTGTACCTCTAAAAATATTGCTTTGTGTTGCACTACATCAAATCATGTCTAAAATTGCTTAAGTGATCTGTTATGGGTTGTTTTACCTTACCAAAGTTTTTGCAATCCCCATAATTTTTATCAACACACCTCTAAAAATATTTACATTACTCCAGATTTGTCCAAAATTCCTTATTTTCGGTTGGTTATGGTTGGTTCTACCTTAATGACTAGCTAGCTACAGCTTGAGTGCAGAAAGGGCCCCTTGTAGGCCCTAAAGGGTTAATGAGTGTAGGCACCAGCAATTCTGTTTCGTCCTTTCCAAGAGACCAAGACCGGTCAAAAGCGGCGACCACGACGACGACTTTTGCATTTCCAAGCTGCAAGTCTTTTGCAAGACTTTTGCAATTGTGCTTTGGGAAATCGAGAATCCGTGCTTGCATTGCTGCAAGTCTGCAGCACCACACCAATTCCATGGCCATTCTCATCATTCCATAATTGACAGCTTTGAATCTTCGCGACAACCCCGATCGAGCTGCATATGCCTTTCGTCAATTCAGCTGGCGCTCACCACCCAACAGCACCGATTTCGTGTCTGAGAGCTTCAATTGTCGTGTATTTGGACGATCAGAGGGGTTGCGCAAGTTTCTCGAAGGAGTGGAGAGGACTGGGTTTCACGCATTGTTGGGATTCTGTGCTGTGGAATACTTCTTATTGGCAGCTAGCGAGTACTGATCGAGAGCGATGGAGGTGGAGGAATTGGGGGTGAGGGTTGACCAAGTGACCATGCAGAATCTCGTACAGGCGGGATTGCGAGAGACGGACGCTCGTGTGTTTTACGACCGCTTGCACGCCATCGTGGCTTCCGAACACTCCAAGCCTACGATATGGCAACGAGTTTCGCAGGAATTGTTGCAACCRGAGCTTCCGTTTCGGCTTCATCAGCTCATGTACTACTCCATTTATGAAGACTGGGACATCGCGACGCAAGGCCCACCGCTTGGGTGGATCCCTACACCGTAAGTCCCTTATCGATCAAACCGCAAAAGCATAAACGTCTTTTTAAGCATTTGGGGTGTCTCATGGCCGGGAGGCTTACGATTTTGCATGACAGAGCAATCGCAACCTTCGTCCCCTGTTTCTTGCCTTGGCTACTCCCTGTTACCGTATCCATTCTCTCATATGCTTAATCTTTAGCTTCTTCATCATCTGCATCATCTCTTTGAAAAGTATCTGCTTAGTAATGTGTCCCAATCATCTCCTCCGAAGCYATTTCGATTTCGGACTATAGAACAGTAGGTTTTGGACTTCGATGAATGGAATGTATTCACAATGGACGTATTGGGAGTAGAATCTCGAGCCTGCACTGTCGAATGTGTTTCCCGTCTCTCCTCCACCTGGCTATGGCAAGTGCTGAAGTGGACATGTAGTTGTACTCACCATCTCTTGTTGATCAGGACTCAACGTGATGAGCATTTGCTTGGTAATGTGTCCCGAACGTGTTCCGTTTGATTTTCAGGGAAGTAGCACGAAGCTCCAACTTGGGTCGCCTTCTAGCCAGAAAAAATTTCAAAACATTCCAGGAGCTTCAGCGCTGGTCSGCGCATCATCCCGAGGAGTATTTCCCCGAAGTATGGGCGGATGAGAGCTTGGTGTTCCACCAGCAACCACAATGCTTTCTCGACACGAGCAAGCTTCCCGGCGGAGCGTGGCTGCCGGGCGCTCAGTTGAACGTGGCGGAGTGCTGCCTGACTGCGAAAGGGGCCAAGTCCGACTCCAGCATTGCGATTGTGTATCGCGACGAAGGGGACGAGGAGCTTCCCGTCCGACGTCTCACGCTCTCGCAATTCCGGGCTAATGTCAGGTGGGGATGCAACCTTGAAATTTGGCTACCAAATTGAAACCTAGAAATGCGATTGTCCAGCCAGATTTCTTAGCAAATTTGGTGAAAGTTTGTTGCGAATTGACAGATTTCCGGGCCAATGTCAGGTGAGGATGCAACCACAAAATCCGGCTAACAAATTGCAACCTAGAAATGCGATTGTCCAGTCAGATTTCTTAGCAAATTTGGTGAAAATGTCGTTGTGATTCGTTACAGACTGTGTGGTTGCTACCGAAGACCAGTAATCTTATGGAGAACTCGACAGAATTGATAGTCTCAACCAAATTCTTGGAGCCACCCCTGACAAAAATGGAAAAATATCGAATAGGAATAAAATTGCTGGTGAGTGGTACTGATGAGTTAGTGATGATGTGGAGTTCCGTGACAGCCGCGCTGCGAATGCGTTGGAGGCGCTGGGATTCCAGCAAGGGGACGCCATAGCCATCGACATGCCCATGAATGTGCACGCCGTCACGGCGTACCTGGCTATCATCCTTGCTGGCTGTGTGGCTGTGGCCATTCCTGATAGCTTCGTTGCTACAGAAATTGCAGTTCGCCTTCGTTACCCTTGTGACTCTTGATAAGAGTTCCTTGTTTCTGTTCTTTTAACTCGTGAAGCTCCTCCTTGCTGGGTCTTCTTTCAGGCGAGTGCAATAGAAATTGAGCAAGTCTGCAACAAAGCTCACGATTCCGTCCAAGAAACCGCAGCCATTGCCGTCCAGCCGCCAGGAGGAGGCCCAGAGGAGCTCGTGATTGCCGTGGTGCTGAAACCAGGMTGCAAAACCAGCAGCCAGGAGCTTCAGAAGAAACTCTCCGCTCATGTCATGTCCAATCTGAACCCTCTCTTCAAGGTGCGCAACTATTCAATGCAACTTCCATTCTTATCAATCCTCATAAGAAAAATTCATGGAACGTTTTCGTACAGCTTTCTGTTGTCAAAACATACAAAAATGCAACACAAACCCAAGTAAGTGAAACTCCCTCAAACCTTGCACAACGAGTACGTATTTTGATTTTGAAAATTTTGAAAATACACACCACTTGAACATCAAAACTTGTGTTGGGTGCYGAAAAGAAGGTGAAATGAATATAAAGTTTTCACGCATTTGAGCAGAAAAGTAAAATAACTGCTTTTCATGATATTGCACAAAAATCATAGGAGAAACCATAAACTGGAACTCCCTAAATCCTCTGACCCTAATGACAAAGCTCATTTCAACCCTAAAAATTGGATCAATTCAACATAGGGGAGCTGTAATTTAGGTTTGGGTTACGACTTTTGTATATATTGCTCAGATTTAGGCTTGTTGTGAAGCAGGTAAAAGCACTAGCAGTGTTCCCAGAATTTCCACGCACAGCATCGAACAAACTGCTCAGACGCGTCCTGCGAGTTGAATGCACCAAAGTGTTGTACGCTACTCGACGTTCCCGATTATAAATCTCTGCCCGGGCATTTTCAAACCCATCTTTCGTATGAGAAAATGTATTCGGAGGCAACTGGTAAGCCAACAAATTGGAACAGCAGTCCGAGGTGAATCAGGAATGTCTTCCTCCAAGAGAAAAAAGCATTTGAAAGTTTAATGAATTTATTATGTCTCGTAGTTACCCATCAAAGGGAAGGAAACAAAATGGAATGAGCATACTTAATTTAGTGATGAGCATTGGCCTGCTTGACTGTGTCKCATCAGCTGGATGCTGTTTGTCTTGTACAAGCTTCACCTTCTGTATTTGCATGATCTTCTCCGTAGTAAATGATGATTTCAAATAGGTTGAAACATCCTTAATCTTCAGGCTTGCAATGTTGACGCCCCTGTCAAATTGAATGGGAAACATGCAGGCTCTTGATACACGATTACCCAAAATTAAATCAATGCAGAATTTGTGCAATTGGTCTTTGAAAACTTCAGGAAGCTGACAGTGTCAAAAATACTGAAAATTTGAGCATGCAAGTAAAGAAGACCGAAAAAACCCAATCATGGAAAGTTGTTGATGGAAAGGTTGTATCATGTAGGGTTTTGTCCCGGAGCATTGGGTTACTTTTCAAATAAGGTCCTACTCAAACTTCCTCACATGCCCTAACATTAACCCTTAAAGGAAATCATCAATTTTGATACCGTGGAGCAAAGCATTAGTAAGTAAAATAGAGGAAAGAAAATTGCTATAATGTCAATCATCTTTATTTTCCTATATATAAAGCAAGTTACTCAATCATCACACATATAATGAAGCTTTAATAGTAGTTAGAATTATGAATATTATAATTATTTGTTGAAAGACGTAATCCTAACTACTATTAAAGCTTCATTATAAAGTGATTATTTCTATATCAACTTTTGTTTCTTACTACATGATTTTGATTTAGTTGTTTTGCTTGTTTTATCTTTTGAATCCTCTAAAACGTGCCGTTTTCCCTTTTCAACTTCATGTTGTAGTCTTGATATTGATGACTTGAAGGTTTTCATCATGCTTGATGTTTGCAAGTATTTTTTGTCTACTTGCATATTGGATGCGGATGCTTGTTCCTCATAAAAAAGGCCTACAATCATATGTACTATAATTTTGAACTTTGTCGATGAATGGATAYATCATCCTATACCAAGAGAGTGCCAAATTAAACATGGCATCAATTGAAGGACAAACTTGAAATAGATGATCACATAGGTAAAACCAATGTCAAAATGTTGCTCCAAATCATTTAATTACACTACTAAGCACTTCAAATTTTTCATTGAAACAATCTCCTTTTACAAATATTTATGTGAAACTGCACTCACTTTCAATCATTTTCAGATAGAAAATAATTGAAAAAAAAATAAAAAAATTCCATGTTAATATTTTTACATAATAAAACAAACTTCACATTTACTACACATGCAAAAAACCACATCAAAATTTTGCAAAGTTGCCTTCACTTGCCCTAAACTATTTACTAGAAAAAAGCAACATATTAAAATTATATATTTCTATTTGAGTACAAGAGATTTGCAATTGCCTACTTGTTTGTGAAAAACTCTTATAATTTGTTGCAATTATAGACTTGAGCTTTGAATTCTATATACAATTGTCTTCATGCTTATACATAGTCAAATAGCAATTGAAAATGAATCTTTTTWAAAACCTTGAACTCTAAACACTATTTCTTAATTCAATAAAAGAAAGATGAAAAATTAGTCACCTTCTTGATATCTAATCAAACAGCAAACAATTATCTTTTTTCACTGATGTTGAGTAAGCACTTAAGAAAACATCAACACTACACATTCATGAATGAAAATCTATYTATATGAGTATAAAAATAAAATAAAAACTATTTTATTTATTATTTAAAATYATTTCAAGATGTRAAAAAAAGTGAATTCTAGGTAAGATTTTGAATAATTTTATAAAGTACTTTTAAATAAAATGAAAAATGAAAATTATAGCATCAAAGCTTGCCTCTAGTTCRGAATTATACAAGCTTCATATTACAAATAAGTAGATTAATTTGGCAAATAAAAAGATTCTATTTCACTATTTCTCAAACTAGCTTTACAGCCTTTACTTGTATTGAACACCACCATGAATGTTTCGGAAAGTATTTTTGGGTGTAATATCAATCATGGATATAATTGTGATAAAGAAAAATAATGACAATTTATAATTGTTTTCTAAACAAATAACAAACAAAACATAGGATTTTAATTAATAGTGTCCTTTAGATGATCAATCAATATTGTTGAATGCTGAATAAATTTTTTTTTTATCCAATATTTTGTAAAGAGCTTTTTTATGTGCACTTACATCATTGAATTAGAATGATTTCATTGAAATGATTTTATTTTATTTTATATGGCTTTGTATGTTTTTTAAATGATATATCTATATTATTTATTTCAATATTTTGGATTTTTTTTTCTTAAAATATGATTTAAATTTGTTTTGCTTCTAACAAAATGAAGCTTCTAATGTATACTTTTGGCTACTCTGCTTTAATACTTTAGAGACAATTACCTAAAATTGCGCCTTTTTTGAAGTAAGTTAGAAGTTGATAATCTCTAGCCAAATTTCTAAATATAGATTAATATAAAAAAATTCTTTGTACTATAATATTTTGTAGTACATTATTCTCGCACTTTGAACTTT